>JAULKK010275420.1:0-15016 GCA_032355705.1 Rubia peregrina
GAATGGTCTTCCTCAGCTCCCCTCCCTTAGGAACGTACACCCGGTGTTTCTTGGTGTACAAGAGTCCATCTTTAAGCCAAAACTGCCTAGCCTTGCCTTTCTTAGCCATGTCAATCAATTGAGCAGCAGCCCCGTCTGCCCCTTGATTCTCCCGTATCGGATCCTTGATTCTGGTTGAAACTTCACTCCCTTGCCTCGCGGTCAAACTTTAGATTGCCTTCAACTGGCCTGGTCGACTTAGGGCATCAACAACATGGTTCGTCCTTCCTGTTCTATATTACAGGGTGAAATCAAACTCAGCTAGTAGTTCCTGCCATCTAGCTTGCCGACTATTTAGCATTGGCTGCGTCAAGAAGTGGCTCACAGCCGTGTTGTCTGTTTTCACTACCAACGACGCCCCCAGTAAATAGTGTCTCCAAATGCGCAGGCAATGAATGACAGCTAGTAGTTCCTTCTCGTGTGCCGAGTACCGCGTCTCAGCACTACTGAGCTTCCTGCTCTCATAGGCCACCGGGTGGCGATTCTGCATCAATACTCCTCTAAGCGCAAAGTCTGAGGCATCTATCTGCAATTCAAAAGCCTTGGATACGTCGGGTAATACCAACACCGGATCTGTGGACAAGGCTTCCTTAAGCCTTTCAAATGCCTGATGGCACGGATCATCCCATTTCCATGCGTTATCCTTCTTGAGCAACTCCGTGAGTGGTACGGCTATCCATGTCTTCCATGTCTTCACACTTAATATCGAAGGCCAACTCGAGCGCCTTCCATAGCTTTTCCTCATAACCATCATCGACCCGAGACCATGAATCGTACAAGAATATGTCTACCTTTGTCCTCGCGGTCAATCCTACATAACTTGACCACCAATTTCTTTCTTCTCCTATCACATTCCTAATGTGGTCAAATTTCATTGTACATTTGATACCTTTGTCCACCACGTCTATTAATTTCTTGCAAATAGCCCTATCTCGACCTTGCTTATCTATTTTTGATACATTACAATCTATCCCTCCTTCAGGTCATTTCCTCTTATCGAGGATCACCACTCCACGACCTAAAACTGAATTTAAGTTAACACAAAGAACTACATCATTCACAACACTAAGTTAATTAATTGAACAAAATGAAGCTACGAATATGCTTATAATGAAATATTTTTACACAACAACACTATATCATCCATTAGATGACACACTACAACAATCTACTTCATAGATGATCTTCATATGAATAAAATAAATGAGGAAAATAAAAAATGTCATGGCATTTCCATATTATATAACCTTTATTTGAGAACTTTAACAAGTGTTACACATAGTACACATTAAAAATTGAAATCTTTGAACTATCCAGACAAGCCTACTTGTATTGACCACATAACAAAATAGATGAAAACCAAGACATATAACAACAACATACCCTCATTCAACAATCATTCCCAAAGAATGTAAAAATGAAAATATGATCCTGTTTGTGTTGTTTGGAAGATGAAACCTTACCACGATTTTGATTCATGGAAGTCCCCTCCATGGTGATATCATCATTTTCCCTCTGCTTCTCATTAAGCCTCCATGGGGGAGATAGAGTTCGAGTTTTTGGTGCTTGGAAGATTGGAGGAACAAGGAAATGGAGATGGAGAAATTTTGGTCTTAGATGATGGAGGGCGCCATATTTTGAAATAAATGCTTTTTCGATATTTTTTTGGGCATTTTTTCCTTATTGTGGTGCATAAATGTATTCTTCCACCAGGCTTGTGTCGTCGCAAGGGTCATTCGAACGTTAAGTTTAGGTCTTCAAGTGGATCAACATCAATCCAATCGGCCCATTTTCTAAGAATGTGCGACACTGCATAATGGTCGGTCAAATATCTATGTTCACGTTGTGTGTGTCAACATCACAATCTTAACCAAATGGCATTCCTATAATGGGTTTTCGAGTGGACCAAATGGGCCATTTCACAATATTGAATGAATTTTCCATCTATTCGTTACATGATCGGTACAAGTGATGTCATGTTCAACATCGTTAAGTAACGTTTCCATAGGTTTTCCATTAATAGTACTAGGTCGTCAATCGATACACCTGCATAGTTGTCGACCCATTTGCATTTGACAATTGGGACCCTAAAAATTGCATCGATGAGTTCCCAAATTTCCTCAATCAGCCCATAGTAGGACATGTTCCCATACACATGATTTCTATCCTTTGCGCTGCTGACATGTAACGCTTCCACAACTATATGCTAATGCCACTATTTTGAATTTTGGTGTGTGTGTCCAATTCAAGGGATGAGAAGGTAAACACATTCATCCCATAGCCAGTGAAAGAAATCAAAGTAGCAGAGGCTAACCAATTCAAGGTATTACCATGACTTTCTTCGACTACTATTTGCTGTAACCAATCAATAAAAGTGTGATTGTTTTCTGCAATGACTTGCTTCTCTGACAAACCAGGGTGCCAGTCTCTAATGAAGACCATGTGCATATCCATGTAGAGGAGAACTACATCTGAATTGCACAAGACATACAAGTGAACTTTCATCAACTCGTCATGGGTTGATACCCGAGTTATTGCATTTTGCAAACCTTTGCCAACCATGGCTCAAATTTGTTACACCAACTGAATCTCCATTCTTCAAATTCCATGAAGTATTCTACCGCCACCTCAGTTACATACCTCTGCAATATACTGGCACCCAGGTGAATTTTTTTCTTGAAATAACCCTTAAATATATTCATATACATCTCGAAGGGATACATCCATAGAAGATAAACATGACCACAAATATATATTTCCCGTACAATCTGAACCAACAAGTGCACCATAATGTCAAAGAATGAATGGAGGGAATGCGTCTCCAACTCGCACAACACGATAACTATTTCCTCCTGTTGTTCCTCCAATTTTGCAACAAATTTCCTTGAAGAAGCGAAAAAACCGGGTAATACACTTCCTCACGTGAGTTGGCAAGATGGATCCGATCGCAGCTGGGAAAAATTATCGAATTAAATCATTTAAATCATACAATTTCATACTCCCCAATCTCAACCTCTCATTGGATGATGGATTGTTAACCCAAGATGAGCAGCCCATCGGGAAATCCATACCTTTCAAGATAGAGCATATTAATTCTTTCTCTTCTTTTGAAATTATGTAACAAGTTGCGGGTCAGTGTGTCTTCTTCCCCTGCATCATCAGGACAAATCAGATCTAATTCGACCATATCTTTCCTAGACTTAACAACATCATTTGTCTTACCCGGGATATTCAACAAAGTACCAAACAAACTGTCACATACATTCTTCTCAATATCCAACACGTTTAATTTCATGCATAATAATTAAGTTTATTTTAAAGATAAATTACTTCAGAAAAATAAATTGAAAGCGGATTAATTTGAGAATGACCCAATCTGTTCGTAACCAAAAGCAAACCAGAGAAGGTTACTTTGCCTCCATCATTTTATGGTTTCTCTTGATTTCTTTTATTAGAATAATCTTTTTGAAAAAAATGAAAATCACAATAAAATTAATATTTTTTATAAATAAAAGTAAAATGATTATAAAATAAAATCAAATTCCTCATAGTTCTGCAGAACTTTTATTTTACCACTTTACTAAATTAAATTTAAATTCTCCAACTGCACTTTCGGTGAGTAAATACGTAGCAGAACCTAACTTGCATGTCCACCATGTGGCTCTCCCAATGAAGAAAAAGGCTATTAAAATATTCCGTAACAAATCCCTAAATGTTTTAAAAATAATGTATTTTTATTTTACAATATTCTCATTAACCCATGCATCACAAATTTTGTGATAATGCTTTGGCTTGTTGTAAGTGTTGTAGATTTGACTTTGCATGTTTCAAAAGGAAAAAAATACTCAAACCACCACTATATATGGCGGACACCTAATGTTTCTGTTGTAGTTTTCAAAAAGTATTGCAGTATCATTTTTTCAATTCCCTTATGGGGAAGAACCTACATAAATTCACTATTACAATGATTAATCAAAATCACATGTTTATGTTGGTTATTTTCTTTGGAATGAGAGCAAAAACTTCAGACATGAAGTCTACCTTTAAATTTAGGACAATAGATATAAGTTGACAGGAAATGAATGCAATGCATCTCATTTAGAAACAAATAATGAACAAGTAAAAAATTAAATATCAAAGCTACATTAACAATTGTCTCTCCATTCACTTTGATTAATTGTATCTCCAGGGAGTTTATTTCGAGTGTAACTTAACCTTAAATGTACATTGCATTACTTTAGTTTGAGGACTCAAATCCCCATATGATAATCTGATCCTTTAGGATCAGACAAATGAGGGATAAATATAACGAGATTTTGAGGAACTTTTCTTACACAGGTAAACTTGTCCTTTGTGGCCGCAGATATCAAAAAGTCCTTTGAATGCTAGAAAATCCTCCACTAGTCATAGCTATCATAGTCGATCTGCTACTATCGCCAACGTTAGATAAAAGGGCTTGTCCGATCAAGCACAAATTTCATATCCTCAATTATATATAATCTACCCACTCTCATTGAAAGAGTTAAATTCTTCGTGATGAGAAAAGACAAGGTAGAATTAATGTTAGTGTAAATAGGAACTTGAAATCAAACCAAATTTGATTAATAATATTTTTACTTCAACAGGTAGAATGTTAGTGTAAATAAGGTCTCAACCTAGGTATTAGAGTTTAGTCTAGGGCTTTTAGAATAAAAGGAAATAGTTGAATACGAAAATAACTAAATATCATATATACACTCATTGGATACAATGAAAATGTGAATATTAGTAATTAAGTTTGATAGGTTTCTGAAGGGTACTCCCTCTTTTCCCAATTCAACCTGCAGTTTAACTATTCATTTAGTCAAAATTTCTTAATTTGACCTCAAAATTGAATAGTGTATAATTATAAATATTATTGAGGGTTCCCTTGTTTTATTCGTTGTAACATATATTTTCATAATATCAACTTTTTACAAGTTTTAACTATCCTTAATAAAATATATTAAGGATGAAACATTTTTTAAGTCAACTACTGAAAGTTAAAGTGTGCAGCTTGAATTGGGACAGAGGGAGTAATATATATCCTAGTCTAAACCCTAATGAATCTAAGTCTTAATTACACTAACATCAAAGAACGCTCAAATTAAATCAAGACTATAATACATTTATTCATACTCCTGGTACATACTCTGACCTTAAAAAAATGAGAATAAATAAAGTTATAGTGACCTGAGTTTTTCTTGGCTTGATGGTGAAGAGCTAAATTGTTCATATTGTGTGAATATGATGTGCATACATGAGGGGTTTTTTTGGTAGCGGGTATATTCATCATCTTGAGAAAACACCATTTGGATTCTAAGAGAAACTGAACATAATTTACATCTTTCAGAGCAGATGATTCAGATATGGATAACCTTCGTGGATTCATCTCGACATGTGTTTATCAAGGTCGTTAAACGCTTCAGTCAGTGATTTGATTACTTTACTGAGGTTAAAGATGTTTTTGAGAGAATTGACAAAATTAGGCATAGATCCTTTCCTTTCCGTATTCGGAAAGGCAATCAATACCGGAGAAAGTTGGTTCAACATTTCAGAATTCCTGAGACAGCATCAAGGATCAGCCGAGTAATGTCAATCTCTTCACATGGACCTTTCTTTAGCTCTTTCGTGTCGCTTCTTACATCACCAGAAGCCTTATCTTCCCCTGATCATTCAGCTATTTACAGAGCACAAAAGACTCCCAAACTGAAGCAATTAACATGGGAATCGCATCTCTGAGTCTTTCCTCTTCACATTCTTAATCATGTCAATGCATTGAAACATAATGAACAAAATAGGGCATAGGAACAAAGAATAACAAAAGAAGATGAATTATATATCATTACCATAAGAGAAAATAACTTCTCAGATTAGACGTTATGCGCAGGATGATTTTGACGCTATCTTAGGAAGATAAACACTACTTGACCAATCTGGGAAAGTTTTAGTGGTCTACAAAGCAATGGTCATTAAAAAAATTTGTGCAATTATTGTGCATATATAGTGTACATAGTTATATTAAAATAATAAGTGAAAATATTGTGCATATTAAAATATTAAGTACAAATATTGTGCATACATATAACAGTAAATTAAAACCTGCATGTTATGGACAATAATCTACATGTACATTCCAAAACCATTTAAAAAATAATATGTCTCTACATGCATTTACGTGATTAAGCTGTCTTTCAATACTTTCTTTATTGATCTCAACCACCATAGCACAATCATCACTATTCCCTACATCATTTAGTTGTTTCATACTCAAATCAATAGGAAAAATATCATTACAATTCAAAAGTACATTATTTAGCTGTTGGAAATTTAAATGATGCTACATAACTGATTAAGCATGTCTAAATTTTAGTTTCAAGCTTCTATATTTTTATATATAAGTAATTAGGAATTATGTTTAATTATGGATTTAGTTTGTACACAATTACTTTGAAGGTGATACGGAGTACTAGTTTTGAATATGTAGACTGGATTTTGTTGAACAATATGTTAGTTCTGATTATTATTTTTATTATTGGAACAAATGACTGCATTCATATTTCTAAGGCTTAATAAATATTCCTTTATTTATTATTTCTAGGAACCTTACTATGCTAGAGTTTAAAACAAAATATATTTGTTAACGGAAAATGAATTTTAATGGTTTCTTATTACAATAAAATTCGTGAAAGAACATCAATGGAAAAGTCTTAATATTAATAATTTTTTAAAATATTACATCAATGGATGGAGTCATAGAAACTAATTATAAAACTGACAAAAACAATATTGCTACTAAAAAGAGACGAGCGTTCATCGTCGGCGAAAACACACACAAACAATGCGATTGACGCAACTATGAAGCGTGGGCTAGGCCGGATTCGAAGAAAGGTGACGTTGCCGACGTCCGAGCGGAGTAACTTGATACGGGATGATCTCGTTGCAGTTACTAGTCAGAGTAGAAAGGATGGAGACGACAAATTAGTGATCGGAGGAATATCTGATAGAGAATCGATGGAATCTGAGGTATGATCTGAAACTAAAACTGATTCATCTACTAGGATTGAGCCTGATTTAAAGGAGAAACTGTGAGTAGATGTAATCAGTAGCAATAGAGTCAAGTCGAATGCGATGCAAATTGATTACATAGCACTTTAAATTTTCGATGGGGCAATCAGAATAGAAATTTAATTAGATGATGTCAAGGATGAGCTGTTGTATTGGGAGAATGCTTTTATTATGTATATGTTTGGGGAAACTTGACTATGAATGCTGTGAAGAGATTCATGAGCAAGTTCTGGAACTTTGTAGTTACGCAAGTATACAAAGGAGATAAGGGGAACAACTAAGAAGTTGAAGTAGGCTAGACAAGAGATGAGTAATGCCTAGAAAAAATTAGATAAAGAGAACGTTGTGAAATTGATAATTTAAATTGAAATGTACGAAGATGGAGTGAAATTGATGATAAATTGGCCAAAAATTCTAAGATCAATTAGTTGAGACTTGGTGATGGAAATAACTCCTATTTCCATGCATCGGTAAAATCAAAAAATAGGATGCCAGTTAAGCAGAAACTATAGAGGGACAATGGGGAATGTATTATTGACAAAAAGGAGATAGAAATGGAAATGATCAATTTTTACCCGAAGCTAATTGGGGAAGCAATGAACAGAATTGAACGTGTGGATTTGGCAGTTCTTAAACAGGGGAGTACAATGAGCAATAATCAGAGGAGAAGCTTGATAATTGATGTTCAAGTTTATAACAACTCCTTTCTAATGGTAAATTTAAAATGCAACAAAAGGCCAAATTAAAAGGCATTAGATTCTGGACCTAATTTTAAAAAGTTAATAAAAGAGAATTTTTGGCTTTGTAATTTACTTTAAAAAGGCACTCTACAGGTTGAAATTCAACTTAGAAAATTGAAATACTCTTTTATGCTTAAGAATTTCATGTTTGAAATACTCTTTTATGCTTAAGAATTTCATGTTTGTTTGGACTGTTGTTGTAAAATATAAAAATAGAAAATATGAAATGAAACATTGATGTTGCTATACTCTCTTTGTCCTTTTTTTCCTCCAATTTTCCACGTTGACTTTTTAAAGTTCAAACACATAAGTTTGAAAGTAATATTTTTAAATACACATTTTTAAAACTATCGAAATCATATTTAAATAATGCACTCGAGCTTAAGTGAAGTGCATACCAAAAAAATAATTTTAAAAAATGAAGTGAGAAATATTTTATGTTGCGTAGTTGAAGAAAATTGAAACTAATTAATCACTAATTTCCAATTGTAAAATCAAAAGGAACTATAAATAAGCATAGCAAAAATAGTAAAAATAAAATTAGCATAGAATTAAATAAGCTAAATTTCATCAAGTCATAAGTACATGAACTGAACAAAACTGCATTTAAGTTGAAAAGAAAATAGCCTTAGTCATTAGTTTAATTTTTTTAAAGAATTGCGGTTACTTAATTACTATACCAACAAAACAACTTTTATTCAATTCCTCCTTATTATACAAATTAAGCTTACAGATTCCATGCACAAAAAACTTGAAGTGAATTAATATTATCTTTATTACCATGTTTAAGGATGTCCTTACAAGTGAAAAATCTTTTACTTCCTCTAGTGTTAAAATATTGACACCATATCAAATGGCACATATTTTTATCAGAAAGTAAAATCAGGGGATGAAAATAGAGATTGTGTTGAGAGAGTAAATGGTAACTTGAATAGATGAAAATAATCTTAATTTTGTCAAAAATGGAAGGTGCCAATATTAAAAGAAAAAACAACAATGGAAAGAGTACCAATTTTAAACAACCAGAGCGAGTACGAAAAGTATGCTACGTGTATGATAGTAGCTGTGAGTGATGAGTAATCCATTATCATTTTTGCGGTGGCATGGGATCTGCCACTCTATCTATATATTCAGCACAGATACAGAATTCCCTTCATTCAAAACGAAGAGATCGGTTAGAGATTTTAATTTAAAGCTAAGTTCTCTGCCAATTTCTTGCTCAATTGATTTACATTTCTGAGTTACTCAGGTACTTTTGCAAATTCTCTTGGAGTTTACCCGAGGAGCTTTTAATTGCAGCTAAAATTTAGGTGCATTTATTATCTGTGGTCTGAATAGGTAAAAATACATTTATGGAAGAAATTGAGCTTTGTGCTTTTTTGTTACTTTCATTGTGATTTGAATTGGTAAACAAAACTGCAGAATTTTAAGTTGTTTGGCAACTGTCAATTTGGAACTTTTGCTTAACATAATTTAGAGAAGGTAAAAAACGCATATCAATCCAGTGTAGGGGTAGAAGGCCGATCTATGCCTAAATAGCCTTTAGAATCGAAGGCGCGCAAATGAGGTTCTCTCTCGGACAGCCTTCTTTGACATAAAATTAGTAAAGCTGTTTTCTTCCTAATCAAAGGTGTCAGTAATTATAGTGATTTTGTCATTAATTTCCCCAATCTTCATGAGTAGTATTTGTTTGGTCGGATTGATTGAGTGTAACTGTTTTAAAATCACACCTGTAATTATATTTCTTTATCATTGTGTTGGTTGCAGAAAAATGTTGAAATGAATAGTGTTTGTGACTGATGTATTTTACTTTGAATGTTAAACTTCTGGTTTAATTAGATTGGGAAAATTTGGTTGCGTATATATAATTTCTTCATCTTTCTGATTTATGCTTGAATGTGTGAATTTAATCCAGATCTAATCACCTCACTGTTTGAACTTATATTCTGCAGTCAAGACCTGGATTTCGGGTCTAACCAAGCCCTGTGAGGACATTTCAAGTGAGCCTGGGTTGGAGAATCCACACGATGAGCTATTTGGATTTTGTATTGCTGATTGCGATAATGGATCAGGTCCTTCCCAATCATCCAGGGGTTGATTCTGCAACTCAAAAAACTCAACAATCCTGTCCCGCACTCCGATTTGCTCTTCTTCTACTTACCATAATGAGGTTGACTCAGATTCGATTCCCTCTTCAAATTACAAATCCAACCTCACAGATGAGGAAGAAGATTCATAATTGCTTAGGATGTTGGTTGACGAGTTTAAAGAGAAGGATGAGAAGGTTTGACATTGTATTTTTGCAAACCCTCTATTGATAATTAATTCCTTATATTAAGACCATTACACCATAGAAACAACGGTGTACTTTTAGCCCCCAAAATATTGCAATGAGTATGACAAGTTAGGTTACTTGAAATTAAAAGAAATTTGAGATGATGAACTGTACAAAATGTCGCCAACACAAAGGCGCCACCAGCAAATCTGTCTATGAGAGGCTAAGTTACTATCACATGGCCCATTGGAGGCAGGGCAGGGTTAATAAAAATCAAAATAAAAAATATATTTTAATAATATAAGTAAAATGAAGATAACTAAACCACATTCTTCATAGTTCTACCGAACTTTTTGTTAAAGGGTGATTCCTAAAGTCACCCACATTTTCCAAGAATGTGTTCTAACGTTCCCTCCGAGTGATTGTTTAGTCGTTATGATGACCAACAAAGACCTGATTGGCCGTTCTGATCGTGTTAGTTTAGCTTCAAGCTGGCTCAACCCTTAACAAGAAAATGCCTTAAATGTGGTATTCTTGTGTGATTCCGTATTTTACAAGGGTGTAAGCATAGTGGAATTTTATTTGTACTATGCTATTGACTATTTTTGGTTATGATTAAGGGTTTCCTAAATTAACATGATAGTACTGATTTTCTTACAGTAGTAAGGTGTTTTGTGGCGACGAGTGCTATAAATATACACTGCTGGAACCATGGGTAGAACCAGGGGGTGGCGAGGGGGTGCGCCTACCACCCCTATGGTTCGCCGGACAAGGGTTTATGAGTAATAAATTATGTGCCAAAGAGTTTATAATAAGCATGACCCTCAGCCCCCTCCCCTTCTTTTTTTGGTCAAGAATTACATAAGCTTTTGAGGTGGATTGAATTTGATAAGAAAAATATTTGGTCTAAAAGTAGAGTCTTCCATGCTTGTGTTCAGTCTGGAGCATGAAAGATGAAGCAACATTAGTTCTCTTTTTTTGGGTTTAGGAAAACCGAGTTCTCCCCAGTATAATTTAATATCTTGTCATTTTCTCCTCGTCAATGCTCCTTATTGGTTTCTTGCAATGCCAATTATGCCACGCAAAATGTTGCTCCATTTTTCATCCTTAAATAAATACTCCCTAAAATAATTACTCCCAGCTGCTTTTGCAGAGAGAGAAAGAGGGTGTATTTTTTTGGTTTGAATTTTTTAATCGGTATGACTTGGATTTTTTCTCCTTTTCTTTTGTTGGCCGATTAGGGCCTTAATTCTTTAACTGGAATAGTACACAGAGCAGCAGCGCCACCAGTTTGGCTTACAAAATTTCACCAACGCAGAGGCGCCACCAGCAAATCTGACTATGAGAGGCTAAGTTACCATCACATGGCCCATTGGAGGCAGGGAAGGGTTAATAAAAATCAAAAAATATTTTAATAATATAAGTAAAATGAAGATAACTAAACCACATTCCTCATAGTTCTGCCAAACTTTTGTTACCTAACTTTAATATATTAATTTAAATTCTCCAACTGCATTTGGGGAGTAAAGTCAGAAATCCAGATAGCCAGTGAATACGTAGTGGAAACCTAACCTACATGTCTACTTTGTGGCTCTCCCGCTGAAGAAAAAAGCTATTGTGGCCGTTATTCAAAATGAAGCCACAATAATTTTGTAACATATCCCTCAATTTCTTAAATATTTTTATTTTCAATATTCTTACTAACCCATCACAAATTTTGACAAAATGTTTGACTTGTTGTATTCGTTGTAACAGGGGAAAAAGAAGAAGTCTTGAAGGTTTGTGATGCGCCATATATGCTAAGCTAACAGTCCCTTTAATTTGAGGCCCGTTAACGATGGTAGAATATTATTGCATAATTTCACATTGAAAGGTTGAGTTACTGTAGGGTTTGATATTGAGGTTTCCTTTTAGTGTTAGATTATACTAAGCACAATCTTGTCTAAGGAAGAGGACATTTCCACTAATGATACATGGATGTCTTTATTTTTTAAAAAGTTTTATAGACGATTTTTTTTTATTTATATAAGAGAAATATATACCCAAAATACACAACTAATTATATTTTACAATGTTTTATGGCACAAATTTTACTTCCAATAAAAACCAGATCTCTATTTTTCAAGTTCTAGATGTGGTTGCGTGTTATATTCTTTGAAATTGATGGATTATTTCTTTGGAATGAGAGAAAAAACTTCATGAGTCTACATTTAAATTTGAAATAATGGAAATCTCTTGACTGGAAATGAATGTAATGCATCTCATTTGAAAAAAATACTGAAAAAGAAAAAATTAAGTATCAAAGCTACATTATCAATAACCCCGCCATTCAATTTGATTTTAAAAAACTAATCTCACCCATTTTTATAAACTGAAGTGCATCCCCAAGCCATTGTAATCGAGTGCAGCATAATCAAAAATGCATGTCGCTTTACATTAGACTGAGAACTCAAATCACTATATGATAATATGATTCTGTTGGATTTAAAAGCGAGGGATAATATCAATCCAGGATGTCCTCCACTATTGCTAGCTATCGTAGCTAACCAGTTATTTTCGTCAACACATTAGATAAAAGGCTTGTTCGAACAAGAACGAATTCCATATCCTTAATTATATATCACTATGATGGGAAGATTTAAATTCTTCACAAGGAGAAAGAACAAGGTAGAATGTTATTGTAAATAAGAATTTGAAATCCAACAAGAACCAATTACTCATACAGATAACTTTAATAGGTAGAATGTTAGTGTAAATAAGGTCTCAACCTAACTATTCGAGTTTAGAGTAGGGCTTTTAGAATAAAAGGAAATAGTTGAATACGAAATAAGTAAGGATCATATACACTCCTCCGATACCGTGAATATGTGAAATGCAGCAATTAATTAAATTGAATAGGTATCAATAAATAATACACTGCGCAAGGTTAATATCCTACTCTAAACCCTAATGAATGTAAGTATTAATTACACTAAAATAAAAGAACACTCAAATAAAGTTATAGCGACCTGATTATTCATTTTCTTGATGATGTTCTGACCTTAAAAAATGAAATTAAATTAATTCATAGCGACCTGATTATTTTCTTGGCTTGATGGTGGAGGCTCGCCAATTTGTGAAAATAGTGAGCATAATAAGTGCATATAGTGTGCATATGATGTGCATACATGAGATTTTATTCGGCGGGTGTCTTCATTATCTTGAGAAAATACCATTCGGATTTCAAGAGCACCTGATTATAATTTACATCTTTCAGACCTGATGATTTAGCAACGGAGATCCTCCGTGGATTCATCTCGATATGGTCTGATCAAGGTGGACAAACTCTTTAGTTTGAGATTCGATCATTTTTTTGAGGTTCAACGTGTTTTCAAGGGATTAAAAAAATTAGGTTTAGTTCCTTCCCTTTCCTTATTCAGTAAGCCAATCACTACCGGATAAAGTTGGTTCAACATATGCAGAATTCTAGAGATAACTTCAATGGTTAGCCAAGCAATGTTAATCTCTTCACATGAACCTTTCTTTAACTCTTTTGCATTGCTCCTTATATCACCGGAAGCCTTATTTTACACTTCATTCAATGGATCATCAGTGGAAGCCTTGTTCAGCTATTTAATTTTACGAAGATTTTGCTTAACTGAGGACTTAATGCCTCTCCAATTGTAGTAACATTGTTTGAGGGGATCCTCTGTGGAGCAAAAAATTACTTTCCAACTGAAGCAATTACATCTCCAAGTCTTTCCTCTTCGAATCATGCTAATGCATTGCAACATCATTAACAAAAGAGGGCATGGGAACAAAGATCAATTGAACATGATGAGTATATATCAATACCATAAGAGAAAACAACCTCTTTGATCATACTGAAACTGACATAAAAAAGCTGACTAACGGTCATTCGCAGAAGAGCAGCAAGCATACTCCCCGTGCCACTTGTTGCTCCATAAGCCAACATAATTACCCTCTGAAGTAAACGGAATAATTCTTCCATATTTTTAGCAAGGGGTCGTACATCTGATACGTCTTCAGTCCAAAGCTTTTCAATTGTGGGGCAGAATCACGACAAGTTAAGAACAACAACCGACATCCAAAAATACATGAATATGTTGGTTATTCCTTTCCCTCTCAATCTATAAAATCGAGACATTGTTTAATCACCTTAATCTCATGTTGAATTTGATGTTCCTATTTATTGATCATCTCATGTTGAATTTATTTGATTTCATCGAATTCAATTCGCAAACTAAAAACAGAATTCAACTCCAGAAGAAAGGTTAATACATTAAAAAAACACAAAAAATATCTTATCACCTCAATATGTGATTCAATTACTAAATTGAGCTTCAATATGTTTTCCCCTTTCCTATGCTTATTATGCAAGACAATCACCACCGGACCAATTTGTTCAATAAATCAAGTAATGATCATTAAAATATACTGTGCAAGTAATTTGCATATTTAGTGCAGATAATGACATTAAAATATTTAGTGAAAAGATTGTGCATATTTAGTGCAGACAATAATGACAAAATAGTTAGTACGAAGATTGTGCATATTAAAATATTTAGGGAAAATATTGTGAACATATGTAACAGTAAATTAACAACTAGATGTTATGGATACTGATCTACACGTATATTCTGAACCCATTAAAAAATCCATTTATATTCATTTACGTGATCGAGTTGTCTTTCAATACTGTCTTTTTTTAGCTCAGTAACCGTCACACAATCGTTGATGAATATGTTTTCACCGATAGAAGCCTCTCGTCGTGATCCCTGAATCGCGTCCGACCTGCAAAACAATGCCCCCGGTGTCCGGGGGGTAAACACTCTGATGCTTAAGTTAGTATAAGCGTTGTATTGAGAGTGTATTG
>JAULKK010275431.1:0-15016 GCA_032355705.1 Rubia peregrina
AATGAACTATTCGCGATATAATGAACTATTCGCGAGATATAGTACGACTCACGAGATGAAGCAAAACGTGAGATAAAACTTGGACCGTGCGTGTGTAATTGCGCGTTTGAGTGAGATATGAACAGAAAAATTGGACACGATCTTGCCGGAGACGGCCGGCCGGATCTGAAGCAATCAGACTGAAGAGAAGCGGTTGAACCTGTCGGAAAAGCAAGAGATGCCGGGAGAAACAAAAATCGCCAATGACTTTAGAGGCGACGACAAAGGAGCTCGATCGGAGAAGATGACCGGAGATGAACAGCAATCGGCAAGAAGAGCTGACGATCGGTGGGCGAGCGACGGGGGCAGCAACGGCGGCGAGATTGAGACTCACTGGAAATTGGTACCGGTGGCGGGTGGCGGCGGACGGCGGCGGTGAGCGCGCTGGCCTCTGATCGGAGAACTGGAGAAAATTTTTGGTAAATTTTCTTTTTTCTATTATAGAAAAGCCAGGTAATATTTAGAGAGACCTGACTGATACCATGATAGAATGTAAAACCCACAAATAATTTTGGCTGTGTGTATTCATATATATAGTGAGTACAAATGGTATACAAGGTAGAATCAGATGTGGAAAATGATATATACAAAACCAATTAGAAATGATATTTATTTCTTAACCTGATTCTAATTGATTTAATATTCTATTAGGGTGGATTAATCACTAAACCAAAACCCAATCCACTTAAGTATCTAATAAATACTCCATCCGTCCCGACAGAATTGACATGTTTGTTTTTTCATGGCCTTCAATGATCATGTTTGACCGTCAATATCTCTATCTACATATACCAATTCCGCATAAAAAATAATATTTAGAAAATATATGTTAAGACGAATCTAACACCATGTCACATGATATATTTATTATATATAGATTAATTTATATTTATGGTCAAAAAATCAATTTTAATTTTTAAAAAACAAACATGTCAATTCTGCCACGACGGAGGGAGTAAATAGCAGGATAGATGAATTTTAGTGTCCACTTGGCACTTTTATAAGCAAACTTGCAGGGTGGATCAGGAATCAAAGAAGAGGCCCAAGATATTTTGTTCAAAAATTGAATAGGTCAGTCAAGCTGAAATCTTTGATGTCAATTGGGCCGAGCTTCAACTTGGACTAATATTTTGAAAGCCCAATGATAGCAGCATATTTCCACACCATGATCATATTCCCATTAGCACGAGTATGAAAAGAATCCTATTGTTCCCGGGAAGGAGAAAATTACTCGTTCAAATTTTTGATTTTGTCTATCTTAATGACCCACGACAAACATACTCCCTCCGTCCCACTTTAAATTACTTATTTACCTTTTCACGGTGTTCAATGAGCATGTTTGATCGTAAATATCTGTAGTTACATATAATTATGTCGCATAAAAATTAATATTTAGAAAGTAGATGTAAAGACAAATTTAGCAATATCTCACATGATATATTTATTATTTATAAATTAATTTATATATAGGGTCAAAGTTTGTAAAGTTTGACTCTCAAAAAGTAAATAAGCAATTTGGAGTGGGACGAAGGGAGTATATAATATTTCGATAGTACAAATACAAAGCGTGATTTAGTAAAATAGAGGACGTGATATAACGATTCACCAATTAAATCACGCCTAGCCTACTATGCACTTTACTTGATAACAAAATGGTTTTAGGTGAAAGGAGTACTTCCTTCGTTTCAATGACTTTGGTACTAGGAACTTTGGATACCCGGTGAATGAAAGGAAGGAATGATATTGTATTTAGAAAGGAAAAAAATTGAATAAGTGGATAAAATTGAATGAATTTTATCAAATTTATAGAAATTATGAAAAAAAAAGTGTGCCAACCCATAAATCAGAGGAATTACGGGTGTGTTTAGTTGTACTTAGGGGAAAAAGAATAGAATAAGTGGATAAAATTGAATGAATCTTATCAAATTTATAGAAATGATCAAAAATAAATAAAAGTGTGTCAACCCATAGATAAGAGGAATTACAGGTGTGTTTAGTTGTACTTAGGGCAACTCCAACGGTACGTCATTTTTGCGTTCCAGGAAGAAGACGACAAAATATTACTGCGTTCGTCAACTCCAATGGTACTGTAAATATACGGTTTTTTGCGTTTCGCATGTACAATAATTCGATAAATGTAGCGGCCACTGTTGGAACGTCAAATCTGGCATGTTTTTCATTTTCTTTTACTCATCTCTTCTTATTTTTACTTTCTTTTCATTTTTCCTGTTTTCTTTGATTATATAATCAATGTTTTATATCATTTAATTTATTCTGCGCCAAAAAAGGTGGAATCCTAATCTTTTTGTTCTATATGGTTTGAAATTAGTAAATCATCTGGGTGGTGGTAAGAGGTGGTGGACTGGAGGGAGGTGGATGGCCCGAGGTGGTGGTCTTAATCGTTGGGAGTAGCGGGCTGGAGGGGTGGAAGGCGGTGGTGGGGCTGGTTGGAAGGTAGTGAGAGTGGTGGTGGACTGGCGGCGGCGAAGGGGTGGTCCGGTGGTGGTGTTCAGCGGCTGGGGGGATTTTTATTTTTTATGTTTTTGCTTTAAGATGAAAGAACATTTTGGTCATTTCGGAATATAGTTTCTAGGGTTATCTTTTTCACTTATGTAAAGTAGTTAAAGTTATTTTTGCACTAAAAAATATCTCAGGGTTATATGTGCACTTACTGAAGTCATATAGAGTTATATTTATATATATCCCCATAAATTAAACACCATTTTAGTATTTGTAAACTGTTAGGAAACTGATTATTTAATAAGTAGAAACTATTTTTAGGGGAAAAATACAAGTTATACTCCCCTACTTTCAAAATAAACCTGCTTTTATTGTAGGCACAAATATGTCAATCTGACTTATGGTGCGTTTGGTAGATTTGTGCTTATGAGCAAACCTAACTTATTTTGATTTATTTTGGAAGCACGGAGAAACTTATTTTTTACTTCTCCCCCAAAAATAGGTCCAATGTTAAGCACTTTTTAGTGAGTTTACCAAACATATGTTTATAAATAAAAAAAGAACAAAGTATAGATATAACCTTACATAATTGACGAAAGTGCATATATAACCCTGCTATTTTCAAAAGTGAAAATATAACCCTACATAATGAGTAAAGAGCAAATATAACCTTTTCAGACAATTGGACGTCGGATTTTGGTGGAAAGTCCAATTTACCCCTGGTAAAAGAGAGCAAAGTGTATATATAACTCTGCTATTTTCAAAACTGCAAATATAACCATACATAATGAGATAAAGTGCAAATATAACTTTTTCAGGCAATTGGACGCCGAATTTTGGTGGAAAGTAAAATTTACCCCTGGTCTTAAAAACAAAACAAAAAAATAGGCTGGTCTTCTTCTTCCGTAGTCTTCTTCCCCTGCATCGATGTCGCCTTCGAAGCCGAGCTCTCTCCGTCGTCACCCAGCGCCTCCGCTTCGATTCACCGCTTCAATTCGCCCAACGCCGCTTCGATTCCCAGCAACGTTACACCTGTGTTTCTGGTGGAGGAACCGTCATACCTTGCTTCAATTCGATGTGCGTCAGCGAGATTCAATTCGCCGCTCTGATTCGCCCAGCGCCGCCACTTCGATTCGACCAGTGCTGCTGCTTCGATTCGCCGTCCTTCGATTCCCAGCGACGTCGGACCTGTATCTCTGGGCGAATCGAAGCGGCGGCGCAGAACGACGATGACAGAGAGCTCGGCTGTGAAGGCGACGTCGGTGCAAGGAAAGAAGACCAGGGAAGAAGAAGACCAACATATAAGTTTTGTTTTGTTTTAAAGACCAGGGTTAAATTGGACTTTTCACCAAAATACGTGCGTGCAATTGCATGAAAATGTTATATTTGCACTTTATCTCATTATGTGGGGTTATGTTTGCACTTTCAGAAATAACATGGTTATATATGCACTTTCGTCAATTATGTAGGGTTATATCTGCACTTTGCTCTTTCGGAAAATAGGCCAGAGGGTAATATGGTCTCTACAGGTCGGTCAACTGTCGGAAAAGGTGATTCAACGTCGGAAATGGCATCACGGGGTTATGTTTGCAATTTTATTCAATAGTCAAGATTATATTTGCACTAAAAATTAACTGGAGGTATATCTGCACTTTCTCCATTATATATGGTTATATTTGTATAATACCCTAAGTAAAAAGAGCTTATAAGAGCATGTACAGTGGGGGTCTCGATTGAGTCTCAATTAAAAATTGAGACAGAACTGAGACAATTAAATCCCACAGTGGGAGTCTCAGTTGGGTCTAAAAAAATTGAGACCCTGGCCATTGGCCATGCATTTGAGACCAGTCTCAATCTGACAAATTCTGACTTTTCACGTGGGGACTGGGGAGTATGCGCTGCTCCTTTTCCAACTTTTTCTTACTCGAATTTTTTCTTCACGTGAGTATTTTTGTTTACAGTTTTTTGTTTCTTTTTTTTGTTTCCTTTTTTGTTCCAAATTTTTTCCCAACATCTCTTTTAAAATGCTGCTCGAAAATTAAAGTTTTAAATTTTTAAAAAACTGTAAAAAATTGAAAATTCTTTTTAAAATTCTGATTTCTTTCTAAAATTGAAATTAAATTTTGGTACTTTCTAAAAATCTAAATTACATTCTTTAAAAATATATATGGTTCTTTTTATTTATGATTTATAAAATAAATTTTAAAAATTGAAATTGATTTCAAAATTAAATTTGAAAAAAATATCCAATTCAAAAATTATAGGTGTATTATTAAATTTCACATTTTAATTTATTTTGTTAGTTAAATTTATTTATATTAAATATTATATGTAAAAATAATGAGTATGATAGAGAGAATCAAGTGGGGTCCATGGAGTTGTCTCAAAGTGGTCTCAACCACTGTGGGGGGGAAAATGGAGTGATTTAGTTATTGTCTCAATTGGTGATGTGGGTGAGAGAGGTTGATTATTTAATTAACTGAGATCATAAGAGGTGTCTTAGGCTCTGTTTGGCAGAGTTTTTTTTATCTGTTGTGCTTATAAGCAAAGCATTTTTTGGTGTTTGGTAAAGTGCAAAAAAAAGCTTTTATTGAAAACAGGAGCTATTTTTTGGGGGAAAGCAGAAGCTGGTCTCCCCCTGCTTTCAAAATGAGTCAGCATTACTTATAAGCACAACTCTACCAAACAGAGCCTTAGAGGTGTCTCGCCATTATACATGGTCTTAGTGTCAATGTTGAAGTTGTGGAAAGAGGGGAGGGTTTAATGGGGGTGGATATATGATTTGCAGCCACAACGGAAAATGGGTGGTGATGATGCTTAGGAATGAACATAAAAAAGGAAGTCAAACCGTAGCCAACTTTAATCTGCTTATGGGAAAGGAGTTTGTGTAATTATAATTTTTGTTGTAGATTGATCTTAAATAAGAGTTGTTAATGAGAACTAAAGTTAAATAATTAAAAGTTGATTAAGATTAAAACTAATTAAGGGTAATATAGTAATTTTTTCATTAAAATTACCTGCATTTAGGATTTTCATACCCGCATTTATATTGTGTTACCTGGTGATACATAGAGGAGTACTTATGGAAATGTCACTTATTTTTTATAATTTGTTAATTATATGCCACTAAATTTTGAAATTGTAAAAATATTTTTTATATTTTTATATTTTAACATTCAAATACATATTATTATTATTTTTAACATTTAAAATACAATATTTAAATTTTACAAAATTTAAGGTAAAAATCACTATGGGTTGTTCATAATCTTATGGAAATGTCGTCTTTTCTAAGACTTTCTCTATAGAGGGAAATAAGAAAAAGGCAAAGTGTTGGAAAAATATTTTTCATAAGCATATGAAAAGACGGGGTTGAATTAGAATTATAAAAAGTAAAAGGTTTTAGTTGTCATATTAAAATTTTACTATGCACTGTGCAGTAGTTATAAGTTTATGACCCGATTAATGCGACCAAAAATTTTGTCTTTATTTTTTCTAATTTTCAGTTTAAACCTTGATTTTTTTTCATATGCTCTTGAAAAATCTTCTTTTAAGAGACGTACACTTTGTTTATCCATGACCCAACCAAAAATTTCACTTAAATATTATATCTTTCTCATTCACCCACACAACCTCTCATCCACCCACACAATCTCTCATCCAACCAATTTATTTCTTTTGAAATTTTTATCTTTTTATTAAAAAATTAAAATTAAACCACCGAAGTAGGGGAGATACATAGGCTTCCCAAACCTTTGAGAAATTTATCAACACTGTTTTTTTTTTACAATACCAGTCAATACAAGCAAGTCAATTAGAATTGAACCTCAAAACCTATAGCTAATCTATTTTGAACTAACTTAAATGAGCAATCTTCTTGATTTGCAAAATTGAGCAAGGGATTTTTTAAGTAGCTGTCTTGTACACGATTCCTCTCAGTGAAGACCTTCACCCTCGTATCTTACTGTAGGCCTGGTGTGCAATCAACTACTCAGCTCATAATATATTCAATCGGGGACTCTTAGATTCGGCAACCCCATTCGATCAGCTGTGATTGCTTTCTGGATTGCCTCTTTGTGACTGAGATAGAGATTGAAGATTATGTGCTGAATATCTTAGCCAATTTGTCAGCCAAAGTGTTTGCCTCTTTGTTGATGTAGTGAATGCTAATGTCTGCTCCATCCATCATGTTCCAGGAGGTTATGATTTTTGTAAGGATCCTCCACGGGGGTTTGTCCTTCCTTGTGAGGATGTTAACCACCTGCAATGAGTCAAGTTCCACAATTAATGGTGTATATCTTTTTTTATATACTTACCTTGCTAGTTGTGATTGCTGCCATGAGTTCAACCTCCAGTGGATCATTGGATGTCATTAGATCATAGCACATATAGAGGGGTTCAACTTGATTGCTTCTGATAACAAAATCTAGCCCAGAGACAGTTTCTCCTGTATGCAGCATCAGAATTTAGCTTAAAGCTTAGGTCAGGTGGTCTCCATGAAACTGCAATGATTAATTTCCTTGGCTTTTTAGGGACCTTCAGCAGTAATCCATTTTTGTACTAACATTTCACAATCATCCTCATAATATAATTTGTTCAAAGACATGATCTGTGAGGATAGTGAGCTATTTTGGGAGTAAATGTGATCTAGGGTAAACACCTTTCCATGAAAGCAGTAGTTATTTTTTTATTTCCTCATTATTTGACATGCTACTACTGAAGTAGTAAATGCCACTCTTTGCTTAGTTACAAACTCAGATAAATTTGACCAAACAGTGGCAAGTCTATCATATATATGATCACATGAGAAGTAAACTGAATCAGTTAGCAAGGTCACGCATTTCTATGTCTGAGTAGCTACCGAGCATGCACTAAAGAAGTGGGAGATTATTTCAATATGATTGTAGCGAAAGCAATTAGAGACATTGATTATTCCAGATTTTAGTAGGATAGCACCAAAAGGCAGCAACTTGTTTAACAATTTCCAGATAAAGACTGAAAGTTTAGAGGGCAGTAGAAGTTTCCATAACTTGGTTAGGCTTTCAGGTTAGTTTCCCTTTTCTCCTCATCAATTGGTATGCTGATGAGACTGAGATTTTTTTTGTATGATGGTTTTCACACCATTTCATCTGCTCTCATTTCCCGCTTCATTTGCTCAGCAGTGCGGGCTAGGAGGTGTTGCTCGATTTTGTTTATGTATTGTTCCCTGGCTAGTGTGAACTCATTCACTTGCAACAGTGGGAAAGACACCTCCATTTAACCGAGCCATTGATTTATCAGTGGCCCTGCCCCAACCAGTTTGCTAACCAGAAGCTGGATAAGTCTGCTCTGATTATGACCTGATAGTTATCCTCTTCTATCTGAGAGATGCTACAAACCCTTCTCCTAGCTTCTTATTTCCTGTTAAAAAGGGAAATGGACCAGATATTTTTTTACCCACAGGATTGTACCCTATTGAGGCTTCCACCATAGCTTAATTGAGAAGCTATCTATAGTGGTGAACATGTCTTTGAAACCAAGGTCATTTTCCTCTTTGGGGTAGCAAAGTGAGAGCGGGGCTCTCCAGTGTTTCCTCTTACCTTGTTTAGATTTCCCCTAAAGGAAATCTGAGCAAATAACTTGTATCTTGTGCAATGTGTGTAATGTGGGGGTTATGATGCACCAAGTGTGTTGCAGTATGACCATTAGAACATGTTTGATCAAGATAATCCTTTCTAGGGTATTCATGGGTCGGGTCGGGGTGGGTCTGCTGTTCTGATCCAAATTGATCCAAAATTTTGGGACAAATGGATCGGGTTGGGTTGGGTCAAAATTCCCATAGTTTAGGGTCGGGTCGGACCGGGTCATGGGTCGACCCAAATCGATCAAAATCATATTAAAATAATATTTTTTAATAAATTTTTAAAATAAAATATATTATTTTAAATATAATAATATTTAAATAATAAATAAAATTATGATTGTTTTTATTTAATTTAAAATAAGAATATTATATTTATTTATTTATTATTCACTTAATAAAAAAATACAATTATTTTCATTTTACTTAGTTAGAAAACTGTTAATATTTCATTTAAAAATGATAATTTTACTAAAATTTATTTATACAATTATGAATATATATTTCATATATTAATAAATATATTATTTACAATTAATAGTAGCTTTTCAAAAATTATTTTTAGTTTTATAAAAAAATCAAGAATGTTAAACTTGTTTATGAATTAAATTAATGGTGGGTAAGTTATATTAAACTAATTCTTTTTAATGATTTTTTCAAGAAAATGGTGTAAAATTGCAAATGGGTCAAAATGGATCGATTTGGGTCAAAATTCGACCCGGCCCATTTTGACCCAAATGGGACATTGACCCGACCCATATTGGCCGGGTTAAAACGGGTAGGATCGGGGTGGCCAATTTGAATACCCCTAATCCTGCTAGCTAGGTTAAGCCACCTATTGTTCTAATTAGAGCTAATCTTCTCTATTAGGTTATGAAAATACACCCCTTAAACATTGTGACTCCCAGATAGCTAAAAGGGAAAAAGCCTCGTGTCAAGTTTTTCTTTAACCTAATAATGTCCTTCCTAATAGAGTTTGTTTTCTTTCCAACCAAAAATGCACTCTTCTGGAAGTTTATTCTTTGCCTTGTGGCTGTTTCATTGCATTTAAGAAAGGTTAACATGTTTTCAAGTGATTTATTAGTTTCTCTAAGAAGTATTACAGTGTCATCAGCATAAGACAAATGTGTAATGGGTTGAGCTCCATTTGGCAGCCTAAAGTAGTCAATGTAACTGGTATACATGAACTTTAGACCTATGTTCAAAATTTCAGTTATGAAATTGAATAGGGTTGGGCCGAGGGGGTCTACTTGCTTAAGGCCTCTAGTAGGCTTAAAGAACTATAAGGAGCTCTATTAATATTTCCTAGGAACAGTGATATAATGTGTCCATGGAACCCAAATTTTAGCAAAAGTGAGTTCAGCATTAGCCATGAGACTCTGTCAAATGCCTTTGACATGTATATCTTAACAATTATGTTCATAAACTGATTTCTATCATCTAGTCCCACCAGTTCCTGCATCACTAGTATATTGTCTGTTATCTCTCTTAGCTGCATGAAGGCAGATTGTTCACTTGAGATACACTTTGGCAATAGAGGCCTTAGACCAAGGGCAATGGTAGAAACTGCTACTGGTTTTTATTAATTAAATATATTATTTTTTCTCATTCTATCTCTTCCATCTCACTTTAAGAAACCGCTTAAGAAACCACTCATTTTCCCCCACAATGGTAAGAAACCACTTTGTAATATTCATGTACCCCACTTGAATTTATCTATCATATTCATTAATTTTACCATTAAGATTTCATTAAATTAAAAAAAATTCACTCAAAATAAGTTGAATGTAAAATTTAATAATATATTTTCATTTTAAAATTTTCATTTAATTTTTTTCATAAATTATTTAATATTTTGTGAATAAATTTTTCCCAGATTTTTTTAAAAAAGATTATGGATTTTTAAATAAATTTTAAGCATTTTTTTAAAAAATCATTTAAAAAATTAAGGTTGGGACATGTGACCCAATCAGAGGGTGACACGTGTCCCTCCATTGAACAACAAAAAAGTTACAATTATTGGGACATGTGAGTCAATGCATGGCTGGCACGTGTCCCATGCAGGACCAACAAAATATAAAAAAGGCTGGCATGTATTGGGACACGTGGGCCAATGCATGGCTGATACGTGTCCCATGATGGGACAAAAAAAGGGCTGTTGCAGCACCATAGGCAGTGTCCTTACCACCGGCTCCTTAACCGGTTTCTGAGTAAGAAACCAGGGACTAAGAAATCGCTCTAGAATCCACCACTGTGGGTGTTTTCAGTTTCTAGAGCGGTTTCTTAAAATTAAGAAATCGTTATTGCACATGCTCTTATCCTATATGTGATGAGTTTATATAGAATTTTATTTGAAAAGTTAGTTAAGCTTATTGGTCTGAACTCAAATAGGCTTTTAGGTGTAGGAGTCATGGGAATGAGGGTAATCAGTGTACTAGCAAATGACTTAGGTACCTTACCTCCACATAGGAATTCATTCACAGCCCGAGTTAGGTCCTCTTTGATACAGTCCCAATATTTCCTATAGAACAGGCCTGAGAAGCCATCAGGACCTGGAGCACTTTCCTGACTGAGACTAAAACCCACATCATGGATTTCATCTACAGTTGCTGGTCTCATTAAGTCTATGTTATCATGGTTTGAAATGACAGAGGGTATAATATCTAGAAAATATTTTCGGGTCGCATTAATCGGGTCATACACTTATAACTATTACACGTTGCATATAAAATTTTAAGATTGAAACTAAAATCTTTTACCTTTCTATAATTCAAATTAAACCCCGTCTTCTCATAATCATATGGAAAAGATAGTATTTTTCAAGACTTTTTCTATTTAGAAAATAGTATGAAAAAATGCTTTGTATACTTTGAAACAAAATAATATTTTCTCAAAGCACCATATAATAAGAATTGTTTGCATTCTGGTATCAACCGGGGGCATTCGCCGTCATTATAACACCATTAGTTTCCAAAACGTCATCATTTTCATCTTACTTGGCTCCTCTAATTTTCAGTCGATTCTTCTTACTTTATTTTTCGATCCGGGAAGCTGTTGTTTCTCTGATTGCCGCTACCCATGAAGCCATTATTTCACAGCGGAATGCGCTTCGTGAGAGCATCTTCTCCGGCGAGGGTTTGTCGATGCTAAAACTGAGCGATTACAGTGTGAAGATGGGACAAGGTGATATCAAATTTTAATTAGTGAGATCAAATTACCCACCTTCAATTAGTGAGATATTTTTGTTTCAATTAGCGATAAAAAAAGTAATATACTCTTTCCGCTTCTATAAATTTATTTTTTTGAAAATTATTCTCTCATTATTTCGTTAAGCTATTATCCCAATCACCATATAATAGAAATAATTTTCTTTCTGAATGGTGTTGTCAACCGAGCATATTGAAGTCAATTTGACTAACCTAAACCCAATCTGTCTAAAAATTACATATTAATATTATAAAATGTTACAAATTTAATTCTTTACCATGTATAACTTATAATAATGTTATAATATGTTACTAATTTTAATTCTTTACTATATATAAACATCATAACTTGTTAAAATATATAACTTTTTAAATATAATTAAAACAATAAATATCTCATTGAAGAAAATCTAAAGAAACACATACATTGAATGACAAAGTGTTCGGATTTTTTTATACATTGATAAAGTATTTCTGATAGAAATATGTATAAATATTATTTATTTATTAATTTATACATGACAAAACCTTGTTTTAGACCGACTACCTGTTAAATGAGGACATTTTATAATAAGTGAGACTAATAAAGTTATTTTCTATTTATTTTTATTTATTGCAATGAGATACATATTATTATGATAGACTTTTAAAATGAATCTCAATATATAAATTATTAATTTTTAAATAATTTGAATGAAATATTATAAAAATAATTATATTATATTATATTCAATATTTAACTATTTCTAAATATACCATATAGTTTTTCTTAGATGACTAAACTTTAAAATTTTAAATAAATATTTTTATTTTTAAATTTAAACGTAAGATAAAACATGTAAAAAAATTAATCAAAATATTTTTATTAATAATATCGCACGTTGCGCGATGGTAATCCACTAGTATTAACATAACAACAATTTTCTGAAGTTCTTCAAAATTAATAAAAAAAAAAATCTAATATAAGAATGCAAGTTGTAGCTATTATAGGCTCTATTTGGCAGAGCTTTTAAGCTACTGTGCTTATAAGCAATTTTTTTTTTATATTTGGTATAGTGCTAAAAAGCAGCTTATTTTGAAAGTAGAAGTTATTTTTGGGGGAAAAGCAGAAACTGCCCTCTCCCTACTTTCAAAATAAGTCAGTTTTGCTTATAACCACATCTCTCACAAACAAAGTCATAGGCACATTTTTTTACTTCTTAACCTTTGTTTGTAGATATATCTTTCAGTAATATACTTTCACTTGTTGGATAAAATGAATAAAGAAGAACAAAGTTTTATTTTTGAGGTTTAAAAAATATAAACAACATCCATACGTATATTTGAGTATTATTGTATATATAATATAATTTAATTAGTTGATAAAAATATTAATAAATATCACTTTAACATAATAACATTATCGTTATCAAGATTACGTGCATGCGGATTTCATAGAATATGAAAAATGATTAAAATTTTGAAAATGTGATTGTAATTCCATGTCGTTGCATTACATAAGATAAAAATATATTTATTATTATCATATAAACATTTTAAAATATTTAAATTAGAGGATAATTGTCTAATTAGATTTTATGCAATTGAATTATAAATGTTCATTTTCTTTATTTTATATATTAATAAACAGACAGGGGTCTGCCAAACCCCACTGTAACTGGTGGTGTTTCTTAAAAAAGAGATTTTCAGTTTCTTATTCTTTCAATTTTTTGAGTATATTCTTATTAATTGATAACATTGTGATATTTTCCACTTCCGTGGTCAATGAATCATTTCTGACCAAAAAATACACTCTAGAGGTAATTTTTTTATTAAACATTCTAGGGAAAATAAAAAAACTTCTTTGGTCAATGAATATTGTACTCCGTACAACAATTTCAAACAAAACCTATAGTAAAACGTCGGAAATTTTTGGCGTCACCAGTGGCAAAACCAGAATTAAGTATAAGGAGGGGTTAATTTATAATGATAAAATAAAATTATGTACATTAAATCTAAAATTTCTAAATTAGGGATACTATAAGCTAATCATGATCAGGAAAATATGAAATATGAAGTTCTACATTTTGATCCAAACAATATAAATTCATCATCTTGGAGAAATAAATAAAAAATATATATTCTTAAAATATCAATATTTTATAATTATTTATACAGATTAAAGAAAGTTAAAATTTATGATAATCCAAATTTAATTTTAAAATAATATAATATATCTTAATGAACTAATTTTTTAATATTGTCACTAATCACACTAAAATATGTCATTTCTAAATATTAATAACAAAAATTAAATAAATTCGTACAAGAAAATTTACAAATAAAAATTACAGATTATTAATAAACAAATGAAAGAATTTACAAATATATTCTTTCAGTACTATATTTAATATTTATATAAAATATTTTATACTAATTTTTTTCCAAAATTAAAATTTATTAGAAACACTTATATAAATTTTATAAAATTAATCCATCTATTATTCTATATTTTAAACTAGTAATTCAAAATATTTTTGTAGGCAAATTAAATTGCGGAGAAAAAACTGACTACAAATATTAGTAAAAAAAGAATAAGTATTATCTTGAAAGGAAAATGATTTACTTATTATCATGAAATGAAAATCGATGATCCTAAAAATATAAACCAAACTGGAGTGTGTATAAATTTAAAAATAAATATTGTAAAAAATAAGTATTATGAAAGAATTTTCATAATAAATGGATATTGAGGATACAAAACAATCTGACTGACAAAAATGTGCATCCTCATAAATAGGGTAGAATTAATTAGTCATCAATTGAAAAATATTAAAATATTGGAAGAGCATTGAAAATCTTGCGAGAAGAGGTTTGCATTGTAAATTGGGATTAACTTTACAAAATATTACACTTTCAATTAACTTTTTGAAGCTGGCATAGAATTTTGTGTGAGTAACATGTGACAACAATGACCTCTTTTAATACTTCCTCCGTCCCAGCAAAAATGATGCATTTACTTTTTCACAGTTTTCAATTATCATGTTTGACTGTTAATATCTCTAACTACATTTTAGTATCAACAATTGATATTTAGAAAATAGATATTAAGATAAATTTAACAATATATCACATGGTATTTTTATTATATATATATATATATTTATATTTATATTTAGGATCAAAATTTACAAAGTTTGACTTATTTTTTAAATTTTTTATTGTGACGGAGAGTGTATACTATAAATAGAACGTTTTCATTTTGTTTTATTTTTAATGTAAAATCATTAAAAAAATTAATAAGAAAAATTATAAATGAGTAATTTTTTTTATAATTTACAATTTTTACTCAAGAAATTTTTTGACTTATTTTGTTCTTCCAATCATATAGATGAGTCCACCAATATATGATTGGAAGAACAAAATAGAGAACCCCAAATATATAGTTTATGCGTTTCTCCGTATTTGACCTCATAAGTTTAGATGTTTAGATTTATAATGAATGACATGAGTTATAAAATTGAAATTAGAAGGGAAATTAAAAGTAAAATATGGGAATGAAATTAATGGAATATTACAAAAAAAAATTAAAAGTTTGGTAATATGAAAGAAACAATTTAAAAAAGTCAAATTTGGTACTCCCTCTGTTTCTTTAACAATGACACACTTTCCTTTTTGGGTTGTTTCTTTTATATTGGCACACTTTCCATTT
>JAULKK010275438.1:0-15015 GCA_032355705.1 Rubia peregrina
TGTTCTTGGATTTTCATGCCAAGGGTGAGAAGAAATTGTACACTTTCCTAGCACTTCTAGCACTTATCATACAAGAATTTCATATTCTCAAACAATCCATAACATAAATAAAGTAAACAAAAACATTAATGGCACAATATATACTTCACAACCAATGCTCATGAAAGAGTAAAAATAGAGTCTTGCTACATGGGTTTGGAAGCTTCAAACAATTGCTCCCAAGTGATACGTTTAGCTAACACAAATCATACTAACATTCATGGATAAATTCATACATTAAAAAAGAGAAAAGGATGAAGAGAAATGGAGATCTAGGGTTTTAAGAGGAGGATTTTCAGCCAAGAGAAGTGTTAGACTGAAGATAAGGTAAAGGACTATTTATAGTCCACAACTTGGTGAGAAGAATGGTCAACATGGGAACAAGGTGCGCGGGCACACGCTGAGCTAGATGACCAGGCAGGCACTGGCACGGAGGCTGGGATGCTCGCGCAGAGACTTGGCGCGGAGGTTGGGGTGCTGGCATGCACGGTCGAGCGCACGGGCGCTCGAGGCTAGGTGCTGCCCATGCAGTTTTCACTCTAAGGTCAGCTTTCATCATGGTTTTAAGCATGCGGGCATGCGGTTAAGAACCTGGTCCGTGTGCCCGGTCTTCTTCACCCGGCCAGTCTTCGCGTCGGTCGGTCGGCCATCGTTCTTCAAATCCGAATTTTTGTTCTACCAATTTGTATTGGCCTTCACTTCTAAACCCTTATTTCCTTGTGAATCTTCATTCTTGAATCTTTCATCATGAACATGACCATAAAAGATCTTCCATAAACACCTTAAATTAGAGACTTGGGATATAACTCCTAAATCATCATCCTAACTTTCTACCAACAAAACATCAATTATTCTTTCACAAAATCTTAGTCTATTACACATATGAGTTTCAAATGTGCTAAAAATATATGAACACATCACTCATAAGGATACAAAAATCCATTAGACTCAAACTAGGTTACAAAATGATGGATTTAGATACGAAAACCAAAAACAATTATCTAAACCCCTTATGATGTAAACCTACCTAAATCTAGAAATCTTTCAACAAAAAGATAACAAAATAGATGTTAAATACCTCAAAAAATTCATGCATTTGACGTCTCATCAGGATGGTTGGCACGGTGGCCAGAAAATGAAGTGGTTTGTTACGATTCCGTAAGATAAGTCAGCTTTGTCTATTTTTCTGATTAATGTAATAAAATTAATCAATTTTACAAAGAGTAGTTTTTGACCCCATGATCGATGCACGAACTTACATTGGCTATTCCCGCATCTGACTATTCTATTGTCCGAATTAAAAAATGTGCGATAAGATGGCGGTGGAAATGGTGTCTTTCAACCACATACTATATAATACCACCAATGGCGTCAATATGGCCAATAACATAGTATAAGATTTTGTTTTCTATTTAACTTCAGAATTTGAAAGCTCTGTACACTTTTTCAACTTTTAGATTAGGAAAGGGGCACATATAATTGTGAAGTGTGCTGGAGGTATTCTTGAAGCCTTATCAGTGAAATGTATGTTAGAGGTATTGAAAATTCTACTCCACTTCATGAGGTATACTGTGTGTTTATTCATTCGTAACTAAACCTATGTATTAGATACTTGTGGCATTTTTGGTAGGGTGTGAACATATTAATGGATCGTACAAGTATAATTTCGGCCAATCTGAGAACCTCGTAGGAGTGTGTTCAACTTGTTGAATATTTCATTGAGGTGGCATCTAACCATGCAAGGATGGAAAACTATTCATACATTTATTATCCTTTTAAAGATTTCAAAAATGACGTTTATGTGGGGGTAGTGGTATCCATGAACATTTAATATTACGAGGTTTTGAAGGACAATATACAAGGTGGATTCACTTGAAGAAGTTGGGGATGTACAGGATGATGGTGAAAATAACCGGGGTTTGAATATTATGGTTTACAATGAGTGGTTGGATGATTTAGCAAAGGATGTAGAAAGGGAGTTTGTGGGTAGACCGTAGGTCTTACAAGCTATGTACAATTACAAGGAAACACCTTTGTATGAGGGATCAAAACATAACTTAAACAGGGCCACTCTGACAAGGGAATGACAGAAGCGATGTAGTTGATAAAGGATTTAGTCCCTGCCGCCGATCTTATGCTCACCTTGTTTATGCTACTAAGATGATACTATGTTCCATACAGATGGATTTAGAAAACATTCATACTTGCCCGAATGATTATATGCTTTACAAAGGAAAAATAATTAAGTTAGAGATTGTTGCAAAGTATTTAATTAGCCACGGTACAAGTCGTAGACTACCAATGTTGACGTAGGCGGTGAAGTTGTTACAAAGATGATAAAAAAAATGCCAGCCCAAATTATACGGTACCTCTTAATATTTCCTAGGTTGAAATGGTTTTATGCAAATAAGGAAGATTCAAAGAAATTGACATGGCATGCTGACAGATTAAATTCCGTCAATGATGTATTTGGAAAACGATGATCAGTGGAAGAAGATTGATGACATGTACTCATATTTTGGCAATGAACCATTGAACTTGCAGCTAGGGCTATCCACCGACAGTATGATCCCTTTGGAAATTTGAGTAGAACTCACAGTTCGTGGCCTGTCACGGTGGTGATTTACAATTTACCCTCTTGGTTAACAATGAAATAAAAGTATGTGCTATTTTCATTGATGATTCTAGGGTCTAAACAACTAGGTAATGACATTGATGTATATCTTGAATCATCGGTAACAACCTGCAGAAGCTTTGCTGCAAAGAGAACTGGACGTATGATGGTTACCATAGAGGTAGCTTCAAAATGAAAGAAATGTTTTTTTGTGCCATTAATTATTTCTCGATGTATGGAAATTTATCCAGATATTCAGTGAAAGATCACTATGCATGTCTTGTGTGTGAAATGAATACTAGTTTTACACAGTTTGAGCATAGTAGGATAATTGTATATCTTGGTCACAGAAAGTTCTTACTAGTAAATCACATGTGGCATAGAGAAAATAAGTAGTTCAATGGGGATATTGAGAAAGACCTTCCTTCACAACTTCTTACGGAAGAGGATATTTATGAACAAGTGAAATGTATTGACAATGTATTTTGTAAGAACTGGGGGAAAACTCTGAATTGAAGAAGATGTAAGAAATGTTCCTTTTTCTACAAACTACCTTATTGGGAGCATATGGATGTGAGGCAGTGTCTTGATGTGATGCATATAGAGAAGAACGTTTGTGAAAGATTGATTGGGACATTGGTAAACACACTTGGGCTAACGAAGATGGTTTGAACTCACGGCTTGACATAGAGAAAAATGTGAATGAGGCATGATCTAATGTTTGTTGTGGAGGATGGGAAAACTTTCCTACCGCCAAATTGCTACACAATGCCAACTGATGAGAAGAAATAGTTCTGTGAATATTGAAGGGTTTTAAAGTTCCTTCTGCGTACTCATCTAACATAAGAAAATGTGTGTCTGTCGAGGAGTTGGAATTAGCAGGGATGATTATCATAGGTTCATGTAGGAGTTAAATTTCATCTCTATTTAGGGGACACTCCTTAACCATGTTAGAGTCTCTATAAGCATGTTCTGAATTTTTTGAATATTTTTTTCCACAAGAGTATAAGCCTTGAAAAATTGGATGAACTTGAAACCATGGTGATGGAGATGTCGTGTCGAATGGATAGGTACTTCCCCCTTTGTTTGTCGACATAATGGTGCACTTGATTGTACAACTATTTAGAGAAATCAAATTATTATTCCTTTGATTGATGTATCCCATTGATAGATACATGAACATATTCAAGTGTATTGTGAAAAATAAATATAGACCGGATGCTAGCATAGTCTAACAGTATCTGGTGGAAGAGGCTATTCAATTTTTTTACGAGCTACTTGAATGATATTCAATCCATAGGGGTTCCAAAATCAAGGCATATGGGAAGGCAGCGGGGGGCAAGGTTTACGACATGAAAATTTACTCAGTTTGTTGGTGGCCAACTTGAATATTGTGCACCAGTGCATTCTCCGTAACCATAATGAAGTCCGACCATATGTGCACATTCATATGGATGAGATAAGGTTACTAAATAACATATTAAATGGCATACAAGACCTCAGTTAGCAAATGAAAGGTCTCAGATCTTGGTTAAAAGCCTTTGTTGGGAGCGACACTGAAAAAGTAAAGTGATTTTCTTGGAGACCATTAACTACTATCACCTTCATCGATGGTTTTGACATTAATAGATATACTTTCGGGACCAGGCAGCAGGATGTTAAAGTAGTATCTCTGAATAGCGGAGTGATGAGACGTAAAATTCATGTGTTTTAAAATGAATTTAACGTATCTTTTGGGTACATTTTGTATTTTTAATTGCTATATTTAGTTGAGTTACATTGAGAAAGGGTTTAGATGACCGTTTCTAGTCTTCATATCAAAATCCCTCGTTTTTAGCTTCTTTAGATCTAATGGATTCTATGTCTTTACAAGCATCTAGATTATATATTGTGAGCTTATTTGTAGATCACGCATAAGCACTCCGGAGTATCTTAGGGAGGGACATTCACAAGAACGGTAGAAGGTAGTTGAAGGTCATTCGCAAGGATGGAAGTACGACGAAGGCCACACAATTAATTGTGGTAGTAGATGGGATGCGCCGAAAAAAGAGAGTCAAAGTCTGGAATGAAGTGAAGACCAGAAAGGTCAGTGTGCAACTACATGGCTCGTGTTAAACTAATGGTTTGTACGACTAAGTTTTAGGGCGTTGTCCTTTTACACCCTACACTGTGAATATCAAGACACAAACCTCCAGTCCACACTCTGCAGCCAATTGCGCGGCTGCGCCATCACAAATCGAGGATGATGACTCCAGTCCACAGCTCGCGTGCATCTTAACGGTCCACGTCACTTAGATAGCCAAATACACTCTCCAGTAGATGGCTCACGTGACTTCGTGCGGGCTGTGCGCTAAGTTTGGTCGAGGAAAACCTCTATTCCGTAGTCCGTGTACTTTTGTACGGGTCGTGCAGCGTGGGTTGTGTGCTATTACACAACCTGGGCCGGTGTGGTTGCAAGGATTTCCCTTTTTTTTTGGTTTTTCTAAGGCCCATTTCCACCTACTATATAAAGAGTACTAGTCTACTAGGGTTTAAGAGAGCCTTCATAATTTCTACTCCCTCCGTCCCATTCTAAATTGCTTATTTACTTTTTCACGGTCTCCAATAAGCATGTTTGACTGTAAATATCTCTTGTTACATATAACAATGTCACATAAAAACTGATATTTAAAAAACAGATGTTAAGACAAATCTAACAATATCTCACATGATATATATGTATATGTATATATATAGAACCTAAATATTATTTTATGTTTATGGTCAAAGTTTATAAAATCTGACTCTCAAAAAGTAAATAAACAATTTAGAGTGGGACGGAGGGAGTAATTCTAATTTCTAGATCTAAGAGTAGGTAGAGAGAGAAATAGACTAACTTTTCTCTTCTCATTTATTGTTTCCTAATTTATGTCTATAGCATTGAATCCAATGATTGTATTGAGTTCAATGTCTATGGGGTAGTGTAATTACTTGGGAATTTTTTTAGTATTCATTACTAGGTGATGATTTTGTGAGATTCTAGATCTTCCTATCTTTTATGTCTACAAATATTCATGTTTGACTTATGCTTTTATATTCTTGTAGGATTCATGTTATTTATATTCTATGATGCATTGTATTTCATATGTGATATGTTATCATGCTAGACTTTTTTACTTCCTTGAGAGTATCGAGTTAGGCGTATAGTAGGCTCGTGAGTACTGAGTGTATTCATGTTTGATAGTTTGTAGCAACTAAGGTTCTCGTGTAGCCACCATTTTTGTTTCAACCCTTGATTCATTGTGAAATGCCGATCCATTTACCTCTATAAGCCTAGGGAGAATCATCCATAGTAGAGTGCCTGAGATGCATTTTTCTTACTCTCATACCTTACGGTTGCAACACTTGCAAGATGACTTCTTAGGAACTTGATCCTTTATACCGGGGTGCGTTAGCATTGGGAGTGAGTTTTACGGGGAAAGAGGAGTGTTTCTCGAATTCTTTGTCCATTGAATCAATTTCTCTAATTACGGAGGTGGTGGTGATAGCCTATAAGATGCTGATGAACACGATGTAGTTTGCATCGTAGTACTTAGGTTGGGTCTTTATTTTGATTTGATGGGACCTCATTCTTCTCCAGAATGGTGGTGATGACGTTTCCATAAGGGAGTGTCCTAATCTTCGAGGCAAGGACCACTTAGTGCATCTCCTGGAAGTCGACTACCTTCTTCTCTACAAGGTGGTAGTATATGATGGCCCCGTTAATCATGCACTCTGATGGATGTCTGGCCGGGATCAGTACATCATCCTCTCCTAAAGATCAAATACATCATCCTCTCCTAAAGATCAAAGACATCAATCTTGATGTGCCTCAGATGGATGAGTTCGTTCCCCAATTCAATTCTAAAATACTTTTCCACCATTCTGATGGGGTCAAGCTCCCCAAATGGGTCATTCTCGTCGCCCCGTGAATGCAAAATATCCCAGCAGTACTAGTGCAAAGAGTGAATATCTAGCTGATCATCCCCACTAATTGTGTACCCAATTACCTCACTGATGAACTCCATTGTCATGTACAAGTCCATCCCGTTCATTTCTATTCTGTATAGGTTTGTCTTGAGCTGAGTGAAATTGGCATAAAACTCCTTAACCTCCGTGTCATACGTAGGTTTGTCCAAGCATATCAAACCCTCTATTCGTAACAGTTTGAAGGATTAGAGGAAGACATGGAGGTGTCGCTCCACATCATCGGCTTACATCACCCTCGCCTATTTTATCCTTCGGCCGTGTCATTTTGAAACGCTTCTCTGCCTCCTCATTGATGAAGTGTATCTTGTCCCATGTTGGCAATGTAGGGGCAGCCGTGGTCTTTGCCTTCTTAAAGCACGAGGGATCTGCGTTCGTGGTCTTTCCCCTAGACTTTTTAGTAGTCTACTTCATCTGAGAGACCAGGGAATGTATAGTTAGTGCAACAACCAAGCAATTAAACAGGTCATTTTTGGCCAATTTTACATGCATGTTGTAGACACTTTGGCTAGACTGATGTGCACAGTGTGAAATTGCAGATTCATGTGTATGAATGTGTGACGTTGCATGGCCGGTCCACTTTGCCAAAATTGCAACTCATACAAAAATGGTCCTTAAACACCTATAATCGCAACTAACATCAATAGCAAAACATAAACATGTACTATGCCAATAATGAGTACCAAATATCAGTTCCATAACAGTTCCCTAACAGTTCCCTAAACCATAGCCCTAGCCATGAACTTTTAAATAAAACCCAAATGATAATGGATAAAAACCTAATCACACAACGAAATCCAAAAAATCATTCAATGTAAATGTTATAAAAGCATGAAATGGGCAACATAAGTCTCTCAAAGTAGCAAAATCATCATCACATTTGTTCAAAGTCCTTATCTTATATATTTTTCTTTGCTCTTCACTAGTTGATGAAATTGGCCAATGAAGTATGTTGAATCCAAAATAAGTTTTGGTTTTCAGACTATATAGATTTGAGAAGGCGGTTTTGGGTTGGGATTTGATGGTTTTCTTAACATTTTTTTCTTCAATTTGGAGGTTTTGGAGCTACGTCGAATAGACTGGGAATGCGAGTGGGTTGGGGTGGGCTGTTTATATACCCAGCATGAAACACAGTCGTTTAAACTAGTAATGCACCATTGCAAACATTGTAACATAGAAAGACTCAAACAGAAAAGCATTGTGTTGTCGCTCTTAGCATATTTTGGGCCACATAACTGAGTTGGGCCCAAATATTACATATTTTGGTCTAGATCAGAGGGAAACGAATCGACATTAGCCAAATTTTCCAATCTAATTGGCATAATTGAGGGACGACCGACGCACTAGCATAGTCGCATATAATGATGACTGAGAAGAATAAGATGAGTGACCCAAACAAAATATATATATGGCCCTGGTCACTGGTAGACTGACAACACTTATGCCCGATGTCGCATTTTTTGTCATCCTTTCCAAAAACATTCTGACATAGCAATGTCGCAGAGTGGATTATGGGTAGATTAGCCCAAAGAAATGAATCAAAGCTTAATTTTTTTTTATTAATAATTAATTAATATGGGAATATTTTTCAGTAATAATATAAATAATAATCGTTTTGGTAACGAACAAAATTGGATCTAGCTATCTCCGGTCTTGAAAAACCATTACTGGTGTATAAGAAAGTTGATAATCCTTCTATTTATAGTGTAAACCCTATTTAATAGTAATATCATGTATATTTTGGCCCTAAATGACATTGGCTATGTCTGGCCTTCAACATTTTTAACTGTCGAACGGGTAACTACAAACCATCACTCATGTAATGAGGTTGACACTATCTGTGGGTTCTTAAGGAATACCCTAACTAATTCTTACTCATTGGATATGGTTGACTATTCATGAGCATAATTGGAAAACACTATGTAAATGTTGTAAGTTATATCTTGTGCCATCAAATGTAATTGGCTATGACTGAACTTCAAAAATCTTAACCATCAAAATGGGAATTGTAAAACAAGCACTTATATAATAAGGTAGAATATATCTCTAGGATAATAATGAAAACCGAATATAATTGTTATAATAGTATCTCTTTTGGCCTCAAAATGAGATCAGCTATTTTCACATTAAACAAGATGAAATCCTGCGATTGGTAATGTTTGAACACTTTCAGTACGAGGTAGTATCAATCTACGACCTTCGTCGAGCATGGGAAATGTCATTTCTACCGTCGTTGTTATCGAAGAATTTCCGGTTAGTATCAATCATCAAATATTTTAACCCCCAATTTCATTATCGAAAGTATTGATTGCTTGCAGAATACTACTCACTATACCCGGGATTGTTTCTTCCGATAAAAAAATTCTTCAATTTGAAGTTGATTAAGTCATACCTTTGCCCTACTATGTTGCAAGATAGAATGAACGGACTAGCTACATTATTAAGTGATTTGGTTAAAGAGAATAATTGTAAAAGGTTGATTGGTGACTTTGCTTCTAAGGAAGCACATAGATTTGTATTAAAGAAATAAAAATGGTAATGCCGGTACCATGACAATGTATTAAGGTTCACTATGATTTTTCTTATTATGGGAACCCTCTGTAAGCAATAGAACACATATATTCCTGAACACTAAATAGATCAAGGAATACCTATCAAAACCCTAGAATGTAACTTTACAAACATGTCTCGCTTATCAAGGATTGACCGACATGTAGGCAACATTTTATATTCATGTGTAATGGGCTATCTGGCCCATTATATCCCATTGAACCCATGTAATTACCGTGATCGCGTAATACATCATATAACTCGATAATGGGTCGACACCTCGGCAACGTCGAACATTCATATGATAGGAGCATGTTGGGATGATTTTGACCCAATAATAAACCTAAAAAAACTTAATACCGATATGTCACATGTTCAATGTGGCATTGCATCTTTGGCATGAGAATATATTAATTTGCCACACTTAGGAAGAAAAACACCAAAAAAAACCATAGAAGAAGGATATTTTGGCAAAAAAGCCCTCCTCCTAACCGAAAAATGCAAATTTCTTCATCACCTTTTCCTTCCTTCTCTAACCAATCAACCAACAGAAACACCCAAATCCTCCACCACCATAGAAGCCAATTGGAAAAACAAAGGGAAAATGAAGATGTTCCCTTGGGAAGGGATTCCATGAATCCCAATTGTGATAAGGATCCATCTTCTAACTTGATTGAGTGTTGAATTTTTGTAGGGTTTTCCAATTCAGTGCTAGGGTTTAATGAGTGAGTGTTGATTATTTATAACCCCTTAATTGAATGAGTGTTCATAATTGCTATGTGATAGATATTTCATCTATTTCCATCATAGATTATGGAGTGTACACATATGGTAATATGGTTACATTAAAGATCTAATTTTTCCAAGTTTTTTGTGTGTACCACACGTGGTAACTTGCCAATGTTAGTTGTTTGATATGGAAAGCTTTCATTTTCATCATTTTTTTTATGCGAACATGAACTTCATGACCTATGTATTTTGTAGTTTGAACCAAATGCAAGACATGTTTGTATTGGTGTGGTACCTAGATATTAGGCTTATGTTGTTTGTGGTTGTTAGGGATATATAGTTGTAAAACTCCAAATTTTGACTAAAAATGAGTACAAATGGTGAATTTAGAATGTCGCATCAACATTATGCTCGGTTTATAGGTCGGTAGGATTGATTATTGGGTGACGTCATCTATAAATTCAGTTTAAGCATGGGATTGGACCGACATTGCATGCGATATTTAATATGTGTCATTGGAAAAGTATGATTTAGGATGTTCTTTGCCCAGCAAAGATGCAACATGAACATTTCACCTTATTACGAGATGTTAGTCAACTCTTCTTACTGCGTTACTCTTATTTGTATTCTATTAAGGAATATGAGATAATAATGAATTAACGACAAATTAATTTAGAAAATATTGGATAGTGGCCATCATCGTTTGAAAAAATGTGTTTTGAACAATGGTAGCAAACATTCCATGCGCTTTATGTAGGAATTGGTCTCGCGAGTGAAGGCGAGTCTATTTGATCTACAAAAGGTATCCGTATATTCTCACATAGAGTTTCCATCAATAAATCACGACCATGACCAACTTTTTTTTATTAATTATGATATTACTCCAAGCGTTGGTGTTTTCTTGAGGACAAAAAACCTTACCCCATCAAGATTTTAGTGGATGTACGTGACAGTTGGGCCCTCATTATGATTTTAAATAATTTGAAGCATTTACTTAATCCATCCACGATAAGATCAACTAGGATTGTAATGATTATTTTATGCAAGCATCATTCTCAAAAATTTCCATTGATTCTTTTCAAATTGGATTCTTTAACACCTTGGTATATATCTCTAGCTAGCTATGAAGTATTAATGGTGTAGTTAATTTTGTGAGAGGTTTGTTAGCATACTTTGTGTATTGAAGATGTAGTTTTATCCTTCTACTCTGTATGCATTATGTATGGTGTATTTACATACCATTTGAAGGCCGTTCGATGCTGGGTATATATTTAGTAGCTATCTATTCTTGTCGTTAATGTAGTAGCCAACATCGCACCAACATTATGTACCATTCATTTGACCCAATGAACTATAAGCGACATCACCAAATGTTCGCAAGGGTGAACCGATAGCACCACAAATAGAGCGATGTCGCATATACAAAATGGTGTTGTGACAAAGATCAAGCTGCAATGTGCAACATCGCAAGGTCTTTGAAGCACACTAAATATTTACCCTGGTCGCAACATTACGTGCAACCTCGGTCAAAAAAATTACGTTGTTATCATGAAATGCCACATCATCATTTCATGGCCATCGGCAACAGCAGTGTTGTCTTCATCGATGCAAGTCACCACAAACTGCAACATCAATTACCTTCATGAACAATGCCGCACCTTTTATAGCACATCATTAGCCATGAAATGGAAAACTATTTGTGATGTCGGCCATCCATGCAGATTACCTGACATCACTCATTCGGCGGTGGTATCATTGGCTAATGACTATTTACCTTGGTTGTTTCAAGCCAAAACCGAGGTAAAGAATAGTTTTTACCTCAGTTTTAAACCGAGGTAAAAAAAGTACACTTTTTACTACGGCCACATTTACCTTTGTTTTTAGGGATGAAAACCAAGATAAAAACCTTGTAGAATCAAGGTAAAAGGTGTTGTTTCCTATAGTTTCCTTATGAGCATCTACACTCTATTTTGTGAGCTTATTTGTAGATCACTTGTAAGAACTTCTGAGCAGCTCAGTGAAGGACATCCGCAAGAATGGTTAAAGATAGTTGAAGGCCATTCGCAAGGATTGTAGTAGAGAAAATTCCACGCACTTAATCGTTTTAGTAGATGGGGTGCGCCGAAGAAAAAGAGTCACAATCTGGAAAGAAATGCAGAGTGGCACGGTCACATGTACATCTACACGGCCTGCGCCGAATAAATGGCTTGTGCAACTAAGTCCTAGCACGGGCCATATATTTTTACATGACCAATGTGTCCAGAAGATCAAGACACGGATCTCGAGTCCACGACCAATTTCTTGGCCGCACCATCAGAATCCAAGGATGATGACTCAAGTTCGCGACCCGCGTGTATCTGCACGCGCCAATTAGCAGCCTAGGTGACTTCGTGTAGGCCACACTCTCGGTTTGGCTATGGAAGCCTCCAGTCTATGGCCCGTGTACTTTTGGACAAGCCGTACGGTGCCTGCCGATGTTGTTGCACAGCCTGTGCCAACGTGGCTGCTAGGGTTTTTCTTTTTATTAGGATTTTCTAAGGCTAATTTCAACCCAATACATAAAGAGCACTAGTCTACCAGGTTTTAAGACAGCCTTCATAATTTGTAATTTCTAATTCTTAGATCCACTACCAGAAAAAAGGTACATAGGCACCGGTACTTTTCCTAAGAGCAAAGGTACATAGGCACCGGTACTTTGCCTAAGAGCAAAGGTACCGGTGTTGAATATATGTAAAACACCAGTATTATGATATATTTTAGTGAGCCGGTGTTTACTAGCACTGAAAATTGTAACCGGTGCTGAAAAAGGGTGCAATACATATGAAATAACACCGGTACTAAATGAGGGGGGGGGTGTAAGGGACCTATGCTGGAATAGGGTTTTGACCCACCTCCTCCCGAGGTCGCTAGTAAATAATTGTTGGTATGTCTTGAATACGTATTATTCACTTCGACAGGTGCAGAAGGCTATATATAGTGTCTTGTCCTTTTATTGTAACTCTAAGAGATAGGATTGGTTGAGAGTAGGAAATCTGTAATTCTGACCTTTCTCTCTAGTGGAATCCAATCTTGGTTGGCCGTGGATGTAGCCAATTGGTGAACCACGTAAATTCTTGGTATTTTCTCTTTCACTTTAATTTCTTTGCTTGTTCTTTCTCTGGTATTCCGCACAATAATAACATTTTTATGGGAGATCTACTAACTCGAGAGGGGACCATGATCAAAGATAAGAATTTTTTGTTGTTCTCGTTCTTACGACTAAACTACCAAGAATGGTAGATAGCGGAAAGCATTGGGGTCTTCCATAGAGATGTATGGAATCTAATGATCAAATAAACAAAACCATGGCTGGGTCATCAATCCAACCATGTGTTAAGAATAAATAGTGTTGTGAAAATAACCATGGGGGGGGAGATTTTCAACTATCAACTACTAGTACGCAATCAATAGAATAAACAATATAAACAGACACTCGGGGAATATTTATGTAACATGGTTAATGTTATTTCAATCATCGATTACATTAGATACAAGACCATAACTCTATTCTGGTGTCGTATTACGTGGTGCGGAAAATGGTCAAAACTTCTCCCTATCTTCCATATAGAGGTGCACGCATAAAATCTTCCATCAGTCTCGCATCCGCAACTAGGGGAGTGCAACAACGACTATGGTACATTATGCAGGTCTGTTTCTCCCCCGTACGATAGAGTCCCGGGTGGAACACCAAGAACGAACTACCCCTAGGCCTTTAAAGGTAAAGGAAGAAGCCATCTTATCGATGACTTCTAGAATCGACAAAATAATCTTAGTTTGCTACCTACTCTATTTCTACTCGCAACCCTTCAGACCTCTTTGGTTGCCTAACTAGATCTATGGTTGATCATAAAGATTAACAACGGTAACCTACGTGCACACGCCCAGTTCTGTACTATTGCACCCCAAGCCCATCTTGGTTTCCTTAACCGGGGAGTATAAATAGTGCACCGACATGAAAGTAGACTCGATTGTGTGCTAACTAAGTGTGACTTTCATACAGTTCATAAGAATATTAAGAACAATCCAACATAATGACCACAAAATACATAGAAATAGGTAGATATAGAATTCTCACAAAATAAACATCAAAAATGAATAAAAATATAATCCCCAAGCTCGATCCCTACTCACTAAGCATTGATCCCAAGTATTTCATTGGATTCAATACTTTTGGACAAAAGAAAGATAAAAAGATGAAAAGAAAATAAACTAGAGAAAAGTGAGAGTGTTTTTCTCTTTTTAGCAACCTATTAAGATCTAAAAATGAGCATAATACTTCAACCCTAGTAGACAAAGGTCCATATATATAGTAGTAGGTATTTGGGCCAAAAAATAGGCCAAGAAAGTGGTAAAAAAACCTAGAAGCCACCGGGGCTCGTACCGGCGCGAGGCATCGGTTCTGGCATGGGTTGTGCCAGATCTGTTGGTGCTGGGAGCCGGTCCTGGATCTTAATTTTCTTGTTTTTGATCCATGCCATATGTCATTTTACGCGCCCCTTCTGTTGGAACCTTCATTTTCTCAGTACCTTGGTGCCATACTTAGCTAATTTTAGGTGAAAAGATGGGAGCCTTGTGCCAAATTTTGGCACGGCCGATGCCAGGTGATACATGTCGTGCTAGTTGGTGCAGGTCATGCTAGCTTTCGGTCTACGCCAAGCATGTGATGTCCGCACTGGCTTGGCTAGTTTGCATAGCTAACATGTTCGCTCCTCTACGAGTTAAGAGTTGGTCTGATTTAGAAGTTCTTGTAGTCTATTTTATAGCACTCAAGAAGATGAATACAAAGGTGACACCTTAAAGTGTTGATTCTTCTTGGATTTTTCCCAGAACTTCGTGCAACCTCGAACAACGATCCTTCCATTTCTTCTTTGGCCTTCTTAATCTTTGACTCTGCCTTTCCTGGTCCCAATTCCTTCTACTACCACAATTTGGAGTTTTTGGCCTTTAATATACTACCATCCTTGTGAATGGCCTTTGATATCTTCTACCATTATTGCGAATGGCCTTCAAATACCTACTACCCTCGCAGATGGCCTTCC
>JAULKK010275446.1:0-25207 GCA_032355705.1 Rubia peregrina
TATGACTTAGGTGTTGTGCATTCTACTCCTATGAGAATATTCTGTGATAGTCAATTTGCTCTTCATATTGCGACGAATCTGGTGTTCCATGAACGTACTAAGCATATAGAGGTTGATTGTCATTTCATCCTCGATCTTGTCTAGTTTGGTATCATTGTTACTCATCATATTCGCAAGACTGACCAACCTGTGAATTTGTTCACCAAGCTCTCGGACGAACTCAGTTTCATTCTTTGCTTGGAAAGTCGGTCATTGTTTTATCCCCATGCTCCAACTTGAGGAGGAGTATTAAAGGAATAATTAATATAATGTGAATATTACTTTTAATTGTAATTATATTTAGATTCCGTATCCTTTTTTAAAGGTGTTTGTAGATCTATATAATGTACCTCATAGCATGAATAAAATCACACATTATTACCCTTATTTTCTACACCGGTGCTGGAATTATTTCCTAGGCACTGGTAGTGCATACCGGTGCCTATGAAACTAGATTCTTGCACCAGGTCACTTAGGCACCGGTATTTCAAGGGCTCCAAATACCAGTGTCTATATAGTGAAATACCGACGTTAGTATATAGGTGATCAATTAAAAAATCCGGCCAGTGTGAATAAACTCACCGGTCAAAATATGATACCAAGAAATTCATAAAGAACAATAGGACGAACAAAACATTAAAAAAAAAAAAATTCATGCAAAAAATGGTAAGCTCATAAACACAATCTAGAAGTTCATTACATATATATATGAAAATACATAACAACCCTTAATTCATGAAACAAACTAGACCTAAATATAGATTATCAACATCAATTATCATAAAAACTAGCACCTAATCTCCATAAACCTTAGGTAAAATCAATGAACCAGAACCGTGATGGTGAGGTTGGATGCAAGGGCTGAGGCGCGATCGATGGAGGTGGTGGCGTTGAGAGCTGAGGTGTTGCATCTGAGCTGAACCCGACATTTTTGGTGGAGCTCTCGGGGAGATGGCATCGGGGATGGTTTTGGATATGTCATCGGGAATGGTGCAATGCATGGAAGGTGGGGAGGGGGTCGTCATCGGCGGTGGCATCGAAGCCTCAAAGTGGGGCTGGGCGCTGACGCTGGCGGAGAGGGATAGGTGGTGGAAGAGAATGGAGATGATGCAGGTGCAGAGAGAGGTGGGAAAAGTAATGTTATTAGGAGATGAGGGTTTTTATATGATTAGGGTTTCAATGCTCTAACACAGTAGCACCGGTATGAAAATCAGTGCCAATGGTGATCATGTCGGTGCTTGGTACTTAAAATGTAGTTGCGTGACGCTGTTTTAAATGAGCCTTTTAATTTATTTTTTCTTCCCAAGAGCAAAGAGAAGAAAAATAATCCAAGTACCTATAACCATCATGAAAAACAATGTCTATGGTGATCATACCGGTGCCAGGTACTTCAAACGCAACTTTAAATTGGAGTTTTAAATTTTTTTTCTTTCCGAGATCAAAGGGAAGAAAAATATTCTAAGTACCTAGGACCGGTAGCTTGACTGGTGCCTATGATGGTGCTACTGGTAGTCATAAAAATCCCTCAAAAATATTGGATGAAAATTCAAAATTTTCATTTTCCCGCTCCATAGTAGCACCAGTATGACTGAAAAACGATATCGGTTCTAGTATATTTTTTCCCTTTGAGTTAAAATGTCACTTTCACAATTATGTCCATTAAAATAAATCTGGAGGAGGCAAATCACATAATTGGATTAACCAAAACACAATTACATAAGGGACAATTACGTTATTAAAAATTGGGCTACAATGGGCGATCAAAAGAGCTTGGAAAATAATTCTTGGAAAATTACACCGTGGCCCAAAATTGTGTTACCTCATTACCCTTGCTTCAAAATACATGATTTTTGCTATTATTTCCTGAATATAGAAAGATAAAATAAATTATTCTTTTCGTAAAATATTGAAAAGCGCTAGTACATGTTTTAGAGTAACTTATGGTTGATTACTTGGAAGTCACAAAGTGAAATCCAAAAGGATTCTGGATATTCTTTTGTGCTTCATTTTTTATGTATATTCCCTTACTGACATGAAAAATACAATGGGGTGTATAGGGTAGCATCACGTTCCAGCGTATTTCAATTTGGAGTTACAAGAAAAGCTTTTTACTTTTTGCACTTAGGTCCCTCCAAGAAAGTTGGAGTCATCGAATCATGAAATTGATGGAATCAAAATTTAATTCAATCATATATGATTGGAACTCTACAATTTGGACATGTATGGGTGAACGGACGGATCTCAAAAGTTAACATTAATTACTTCTATAAATTCTTGGAAAATTACAATATGGCCCAAAATAGTGTTATCCCATTAACCATTGCTCAAAATACATTATTTTTTTGTTATTCTTGCCTAAATGTGAAAATATAAAATAAACAATTTTTTGGTTGAAATGTTGAAAAGCGCTAGTACATGTTCTAAAGTAACTTATGGATGATTATTTGGAAGTTACAAAGTGAAATCGGAAAGGATTATGGATATGTTATTGTGCTCTAATTTTGATAAATATTCCCTTATAGACATGTAAAATACAATGGAGCGTATAAGGTAGCATCACGTTTGAGCGAATTTCAATTTTGAGTTATGAGTAAAGTTTTTACTTTTTCCACTTACACCCCTCTAAGAAAATTGGGGTCGTCGAATCACGAAATTGGCAGAACCAAAGTGCAATTAAATTATATACGATTGCGACTTTGCGATTTGGGCATGTTTGGGTATATAGAAGGGATTGATTACTTCTACACTGTCTTGAAAATTTAAATGTGGCTCATAATTGTGTTATCTCATTATCCATTGCTCCAAAATACTTCTTGACTAAATAGATAAATATTAGATAAATGAATTTTGTGGTGAAATTTTTGAAATGTCTAGTATATGTTCTTGAGTAACTCATACCATAAACCATTTTTCAAAAATTTCTACGCGCACTGGTATTATTACCGGTGCCATTCTTCAACATACCAGTGCTAGCCATTTTCCCACCAAACTTTTACCCGCCAAAATTAATATTCCATCTTAGGCACTGGTATTATCCCTGGTATATGTCATTCATCCAAAACACGTGCTAGAAAATATTAAATTCAAACATTTTTTTGGCATTGGTATTCAGTGCACAGGTGCTGAATTTATTTTACGCACCGGTATTTTGGCTTTGTTGCACTGGTATCACTAACATACCGGTGCCTACATATGTACCTGTTTCCATTAGTGAAAGGGGATATTTGGAAGTTTGTTTATTTAAAACCACTTTACACAAACGTAATGAAATGTTGGATTTAATCAAGAATATAAAAACAGTAGTGTAGGAAAGTACATTAACTGCTCTGTTGCGGACATTTTTAAGTTTCGATCTTGGAACATCCATCCTTCACAAATTTTGATATTGGAAAGAGATGTCGGCATGATTCCCAATCATTGGATAACTAGTGAAGCTAAATATACGACACTTGAAGTGAAGTCGTCGTGTACCAGAGTATAATTAACGGCAGTTATAAATATGCCGCCATCTCATATCTCGACACTCTGCGGTTAATTTTAACTGCAGTTATAGTAGACCCATTTCAATTTTGGATTTCATGTCAGACTTGTGTCGCGATACCGAATGGTGAAAGACTCGTGTTGAAATTTGATATAACGGGTCGCATGTACGTTTATAGTATGCATGCACCAGTGGGTATAGTTTTCAAGCGGTGTGTTTCATATTCCTAGGAGAAAATAAAACCAAATACCTTTGAATCATGCTTACCATTCATTACATATATTCGATTAATCTACCATCATTTTAAACCCAATGTTATACAAACAAATCATCCAATGTTCACCCACATCTTTTTCCAAAAAATTACACCAACAAAGGAGGTATGGAGACAGCCTTCAACAAATTCCCGAATTAGACATTGTTTGTATTCTAGGAAGAGTTGTTTGAAATTAATTCTTATACATCCATATCGCGAAACTATGTTATGTTTCGTTTGTGTTACGCCTAAAGTTTTTACCCTTCTTGCGTGGAATAAATGTTAGGTTGTGGTTCACTTATGTTGTTTTCGTATAATGTGGTTGACATAGGTTTTACACTCTTCCCAAAGAAAAGTGTCGTTGGAAGAGTTTGTGATTGTGCAATGGCATGATAAGAACAATCAAGTTTCAAACTTTATCAATGAATGCTTTTGGTGCCGAAATTTGGAAGCATTGTATAGAAAAGGGAGTGGTGAGTTTGCATGGGTTAGATTTAGTGCATGAATACATTGTGGTAGCTAATATGTTATACTTCTATTTTAATTCAATTTCACCTTGATTGCGTTGGAGGCGGATAATCGAGCCAATGGCTTAGAATGGCTTCAAGAAGCTTCAAATTCAGGTCATGTAGGAGCTTCTTACATGTTGCCGATAATTTAACTATTTTTGAAAGGTGAAGAGAAACAGAGAGGACTAGAGTTTCTTATGGGTATGAAGAAATCATGATTGAATCCAATAAAGCTCATTGAGTGTCGTCAATGGTTGGTCAATATTTTGAGCCTGATTAGGGTTCGACATGAAACACTCAAAAATGTTCGGCTCTAATATTTTGTATTGCAAATCATACGACCAGAAGATTCAGTTGAGATAACGAATGGGAAGAAACTAATTGTGTCGGTTGCTCGTACGAAGTAGAAATCTCCCCATCTCTGATGCTTTTCAACTAACTAACTAGTTGTAATATCTTCAAAATAATGTAATAGTGTCAGAATTTTTGACAACAATTATGTTAATATTAGTTTTTATTTTCTAATAACGTTGCTTATAATTGAATTTGGATGCAAAATTGATGATATTATTCATTGTTTAGAAATTTCCACAATGGATTTCGACATCGGAAGATGAATATTCTAACTAGTTTGGTCATGGTCAATTAATATTTCAAACTCGGAAGTACATCCAGATCCCTATTTTTAATGAGTTAATAATTCCAATCTTCACTAATTTCAACTTGAAAGTATGGGAGACATCGAAAGTTCTGGAATACATGACTGATATGTTATAGTTTAATGGATTTTATGATTTCGAAACTATCAGCCGTATGATTTTTAAAATTAGTTTAAAATCAATCTTAAATTGTTTGAAACACAAATTAATGGACGATTTTCAGGCGTTGTTGTATTTAGTTTCCCTGCTCTTATCCGTGCTATAAGAAGTTGTTCCAAAATTTATAATCTGAGAAGAATTATGTGGAACTTCAAAGAAGATGTATTCCAACAATTGAAGGATTAGTGACATGCAATCCCTTTGAAAAAAAAGGTTTAGCTATGGTAAAAAAATAAATTTTTGTTAGCGATTATATATAACAAAACATATTTCTTTAAAATAAACATTTGGTACGTGGAAAAATCGATGACAATATAGAAATTGAATATAATGGGAAGTCCTAGAATGTGCTTCTTGGCTGGCCATCTCCGTACACCTAATTTCCCTCAAAGTCGTCTTCATTTCATAAGTCTTCTTCATCAATTGTATTACTTTTTCACATATGCGTTCATATTTTTGTACATGTTGTACATGAACGAGCTATCATCCTCCTCACCTACATTATTTTTCCTCACAAAAGAATTGAAATATAATTTGTAAATGAACTTGAAATATCATAAAAATAAAATTTGTTTCACCTTGATCAGTGTGCTCTCTCTTGCTACCTTCTCTGACATATACATCCATTTTACATCTACGACTTTTCACTTATTTTTCTCAAAGAACTTTTGGTCGTACATTTTAGGCGGAACGACTGTTTTGCGAAAGTCTACGACTTTTCACTTATTTTTCTCAAAGAACTTTTGGTCGTACATTTTAGGCAGAACGACTGTTTTGCGAAAGTTTTGAGCTTGATTGAGTAATTTGGAAATGAGCAAACCATATGGGAACTTGATATCCTTATTGTTTGAATGATTGACCGTTGACAACATGTGTTGCACAATGGTGTAGCCGGAATTGATCATCACCTTCTTTAAAATATAGTAGAACAACATGATAGCAGTGTCCGTCTGCTCGCATATGTGACCTCCCGCTGGAACCAAACCTCTTTCCACCATATTGTAAATAATATGATTTTCTATTGTCAAATATTTGAGCTTATAGCTCTCAGCTATGTCGGGTTCGTATTTGGACCCGTTGAAGTAAAACTGTTCAAGCTCAGTAGGATTCGGCATTGGAGGTTCAACATGTATCGACCACTATAATCAATGATAAAATATTTAGGGGACCATTTTCGACCACCAGATAAGAGTCACCAAGACCCAGTGGGGACAACCCAATATATCTTTGATCTTCCATGGATCAACCTTAAATTGTCTACCATTGACTATAGTTAAGAAACACCCTCCATCGGTCTCGATAACAATGGCAAAAAATTTACACATTAAAATATAAACTATAAAACTAAAATTTTAATCAATAAATTATAATTCATATGAATATAATAGCCCTGCTTTTTATAACAAAGATTGATACCTATCATCGGCACCAAGTGAAACAAACCTCAAAGATCGAAAGGTGGAGCCCTCTTTTGCTTAGCTAGTTTGGCTCTTTCCCTTGGTCGTTCCACTTCGCTTAACCTAGGTTTTTGACATTGTAATCTTCAAAATTAAGGCACGGAATTTCAAAGTGAATTGTGTGGAATGCGCATGTAATTTGCAAAATATTTGAATATGTTTGTAGGCACTGTTCGGGTTATTTATAGAGACCCAGTTCTAATTTTGATAAGTTTTTTGAAATATTGTTTTTAGGTGCTTGACATATGTTTACAATATCATAACCTTGATTGCATGCTATATTTTCAATAAAAGAAAATAATTACATTGCCATCCCTTCCCTCAAAACAATTGTCGAACTCAAAACTCGGGGAAACTTTAGGTCAAATCTTAGTTGACAAGATTTCAGACATCGAAGGAATAATTTATTGAAAAAAGTGGCTGACAATATTCCATCCTCAATTTTGGAAGATGACTCCAAAAATCATTACACTCACCTATCCTGGATACTTTCAAATTTTTTACAATAAAAAGTTCATTTTATTGAGCAATGAAACATTAATTACTTCCACGACACCTATCCTGATTTGGTTACCTGTTTTGGAAGTACGTAGCTTCGAGTTCTTAAGTGATAACATTGTGTTAAGTATCAAATAGGTGTACATATTTTGATGTCAAAACCTTCTTCTAAAATTGTGTCAATGCAGATTTGATTCATCTTAATCCGAGTATAAAACTTGAATGGGGAAAAGTCTATCAGCAAGTACTCCATGTTCTAGAAAACTATAAAAATGCCTAAATAACAATATTCAATTATTACATCAACCCCACAAAATCAAATTCAAGGTTTATTACATAAAAAGTGAAAGGGTAGTTGTGACAATGTAACTTCGGTGCACAACTTTAAGGCGGTGGGAGGTAAAATGTTAGATCATACTCATATTGATCCTCTTCCTCTTCATCTCCATTGGATGATATAACATGTCCAAATTCAACCTCCTCTTCATCTCGAGTTATCTCTATCTCTACAGTAAGCATATTTAGATCATCGTCATTCATTTGAAGAGATTCCTTTTGATTAATGAATCATGAAAGAATTTCTTGACCTTTTGCATGAAACCTTTGTCCCCCCTGGAAAATCATAACATACAATATAATTCAACAAAAAACCTTCACAATAAAAACCAAAGTCACAATATTTCAATATGACATACTGATTCCCATTGATGAAGAAGTAGCTGACTCTGAATCCCTAGCTCTCCTTTCACATTTAGCGGCTCTCCCATCATGATCTTTACCCCTAGCTTCTTTTTTTCTAAATCTACTTCAAGTTGCTTGAGATCAATCCATTTCTTGTTATAGAATTCATGAGTTAATTGATAGTTAATGGGAATGATTATTTTCTCTCGGAGCATCTTAATGATAAAAAAACCATAGGGAGACTACTTCTACACTTTCTCAACGGCTTTGTTCATGAAGGAGAATACGGTGAACACCAGATTGAATGGTATCTTTTCCACTACATATAGAAAGTCACAAGCCTTCCAATTGTAAGCTCACATGAATTCCCTCTATTAGGAAGCACATTCATACACACCCACTTAAAAACCAACCTTTGTTTCACGCTCAACTCCGACAAGTCATATTTGTCAGGTTGGCTGGGTCTATCTCCAAGTAATCTAAACTACTTATGTCACATCTTTATAGGACAAAGGGGTTGAGAATCAGTCATACTAGGCCATGATTATTGGTGATACATCTCATAATGGCCATCATGGACGTTGGGGGACAAAAATTAGGCTCGGTCTTAGGGTACCCTAAAATGAATGTATTGTTAATTTATTAATGACAACTGTTGTTCCATTAACAATAGTTATGTTAGATCACTCGATTTGTTTTCCTAAATTAGTATAGAATTAAACAACTTCATCATGGTGAGTTGGTTATTTCCATGTTATCAAGTTACGTAAAGTTTGACGGAAATTGTCTAATATGCAATCAAAATTTTGATAAGAGACAGAGTCAGATTTCAACACCTTTTTAGTCATAAATTTAAGGTCTAGTCAATCTTCGTAGCACTTTTCTTCCACTGAGTTGAGGAACTTGTGGCTTGCTCTAGCCTCTCATGGATGCTCGTGACCACTTTTTGTTCTTGTTTTCCGATTGCGAATATGAGAACTTTCTTCTTCGTCTACCACCAGTTAGTGAGCTCCATCCAAAAGTGTGGAAGTTGGCAAATTTCCCTCTAGGTAGAGACTCCAACCGCTGCAAAGCCTTCCCTCTAAGAATAGATCCCACTAAGTTGCACTTCAAATTTGGAGGAACACTCTATGATTCCATATCATGATGGTAGGTCATCAAGAATTGTTTGCGGTCTATTTCCCTATTGTAGCTGGGGACATTACTTGGTATCTTTTGTGTTAGATCCCAAGGTGTCCCTGATACAGTATGAGCAGCAAGGAAGCCTCTTGTCAATCCATCCCAATCATAGGCTTGAGCTCCTGGCCAATGACACTGAGCTTTGTGCCATCTATTTATTTATCTGATCCCTGAACAAGTTCATGGGAGGAACAATGGGAAGCACTAGTCTGAAACTGGATGGAAGGAAGTTCCTCCATCGTGTTCAAAGGTGAATAATAACCGTCTTTGAAGACATACTTTTAAAGGCGGTTCTAAAAACTACCTTTGATAAATGACGATCAAATGCACTACTAGAGAAGTCACCTGCAAAGTGACTTTTCTGATCCGATATAACTACTTTTAACAAACCATCCTTCACTAGTGACTTATCGGTGTTTGAGTCCCGATGGGATGAATGTCAACAAATGGTGTAATCCACATCAAGTATGGGAGTTTGCGTTATGAACATTTTGAAAGACCCAAATGTTGAGACAAGGAACATCATGTTTTTCTTAGCATACAGTATTATCATTATCATGAAACTTATTAAGATGTTTTCATATTTTATTTAAAATGATGTAAATTTTTGTTAATATTTTATTTAAAGATCAATCAGTTAAAGTTTTGGAAATACTTCTAGCGGTTGTTAGATTAAGTGAAATTAATATTTAATTTGAGCATTCTATCATGGAATAAAACTACATGTCATGTCACCAAAACTAGTTGAATTATTATAAATATAATACTTGTATAGTTTTATAAATAATTGGAATTTATTTTAAGTGCGCTTAGAGCTTAATAGTTGGTATATGAGAAAGACTCATATGAGACAATCTCCTAAAAATATTAGAAAGTAAACTCTTTGTTCTAAAAGCTCTGTTCTCTCTCCTTCTTCCCCAAGAATCCAATCCACCACCGTACACCACTTTAATTCCACCCCAACAGGACTAAAACCACGACCCGCAAGTCACAATCACCTACTTCTCTAGCAATTCTTCAAGCCTCCCCTCATGGCGGCTCCGACACCTGGTGAGAGCCACCCAACCTTCAAAGAAATGCAATCCACGATTGAAGCTTCGAACCACCAATCTCCTCTGATCCAAAAACTTAGACCTACAATTTAATACAAAAAGAGAGACATCGGTGCTATTCGAAGAAGCAGAAATTGATTTCCTCTTAGAACCTTTCAAACATCACCTGGTTGGGAGGTTTCTGAGAGGTAGGCCTACCCTTGACTTTATTCGTTCTCAATTAAAGAAAATTGGTTTTTAAGGGGAAGCTCTAATCACTGCACTAGATCGTAGACACATCTTTATTAAATTTGATCATAAAGAAGATATTCAAAGATGTTGGATTAAACGTAAATGTTATATAGGTGGTAGCTATATTTAGGTATTGAAATGGACTAAACATTTTGATGTTAATGAAGAACCCCCTGGTTTAAATCAGGTTGAATATCAGCTTCCTCTCAGCTTATTATCTTCATAAAGAAGCCATACCTATAATTGCAGCTAGGTTAGGGTAATTAATATTTGTTGATCCTTCCACTATTAATCAATCAAGACCTTGTACAGTAAGACTATGTGTAGAAATGAACTTAACAAGCCCCTTCCCAAATAGGATTAGATTAGGATCAACTAAAGTAATTAGATGGTACCGAATCCATTATGAAGATCATCCTAATTACTGTATCAAATGCTCTAAAATTGGTCACAAATGCGCAGAATGTGGAATCCCTAAGGAAAAGAACTAGGACACGAATCCTAATGGCAAGAACCAGAGTTTAAACCCTCAAACAGGCATCCATAAACCCGAGGTAGAAACCACAAAAATTCAGGGCAAAGAACTAAATATCCCTCAAGATCCCACACCTGTAGACAACATGCAATTTATACCCATCAACGCTAAAGGTCTTCCCAAAAATGAAGATGCTATAGTATCCTTTGTGTAAGACAACATCATTTCATCTCAGCAGGTACAAGTACAAGTACAGGATCAAGAAACCTTCCTGGATGCTCTATAAGACCAAGTTCAACCCAAGTTTTCCCTCTACAAGTAACCAACAGCTAAGAGAAGACAATTCAAGAACCCATTAAGCCCTCAAAATCAGCTACCCATAGAAGTAGAACCAGTACTAGCAGAAACCACAATAACTGGAAGAGTCTTGATGACATAATGGCCCTCACACAGGAGTCCCCTGAGCCCTTGCTTATTAATAGAGCTAAACTAACCCATCAACTTTAAAAAATTAGCTCTAGTGTGTTGTCCAAATTCCAAAAATCACAGGTACCTATGTCACGGATGTAAGATCAAGTATTGGAGCAACATACATCTAATGTAAGCAAAGCAGTAGCACTTCTAACAGTGAAACTTACAACCCCACAAGTTGATCAACGGGATCATACAACAATCAAAATTGCATAAAACTAAGAAGAAGAACAAGGACTAGAGGACATTAACTTCCACATAGCTCTTGACACTAACACAATACAAGTATCCCCATGTATATCTGAACACTCTGATCCAATTAGGAAAATTTAAAAATTTCCTAATGTAATCATTACCTGCTTGAAAGATAAATCCAAGTTTCCCAATGAATGTTAACACACTTGCTTGGAATGTTAGAGGAATTGAAGGATACCTAATTAGACTACAAAAGTTTATTCATATTCACAACATCTTTTTCCTAATTCTTATTGAAAATAAACATGTATTTGATCAGGTGGAAGTATTCATGAACAAATTAGGATTCTCAATATGCTTCTCCTCCCAGGATGGTAGAACATGGACTTTTTTAAATGATAGGCTTTTAGGACAGCTAATAACCACATATGATCTATACACACACATCATCATAATTGATCCTAATACCAATGAAAAAATGAGAATTTTCTCTATCTAAGTATGATAGAACTGAAAGGTAGAAATGTTTGACTCATTAGTTATAACTATCACTTCTATAGATTACCCCATTATATTATCTAGTAAATTTAATGTTAGTAGATCAATCTCAGAATACAAGGGTAACTCTATCCACAATACAAACCGTATGTTGGATTTTGACTCATTTATAATTGGTAACAACTAAATTGAAATTCCCACTAGTGGTAATATTTTTGCCTAGACAAATGGTAAGAGAGGCTCTGGCAATGTCTGTAAGAGACTGGATAGATGCTTAGGAAATAAAAAATAATTCTCAAAATTTTGTAGTGCATCTGTACATGTTTTAAATAGGCTGGACTTTGATCACTAATCGTTGTTGCTAATTCTTAAAAATGGACAGAACACATATCCTAGAGCTTTTAGGTTCCAAACAATGTGGACAAGGAGACTATATTGTTTAGAGTTGGTTAAGAAATCATGGAAGAAACCTTTAACTGAACAAAGGATGATTAGATTCACACTAAAATGGAAAAGACTCAAACTGGACCTAAAATTTTAGAACAAAGAAATATTTGGAAATCTCTTCGAAAACATTAAAAAGGTAAAAAGAACAGGTCAGGAAGCTGAAAATGAATATGAAAAATCTCCCCCTCCCTCAGGATTAATTAAATTGAATCTAGGAAGCTCTAAAGTTAATGACAGATTGACTGAAGAAAATGATTTTAGGAAACAGAAATTAAGGCAAGAATGGCTCAATGAAGGTGATCTAAACACCACCTTCTTTCATAACTTACTTAAAGAAAAACACAGTAGGCTTAGGATAAATTGCACAAAACATGATAACATTATGCTAACTGATTAGTGTCAGATAGGACAAGTTGCAATGGCTTTCTTTGAAAACCTAATCACCGAGAACATTAATGATAATTCTGGGGTTAATTTGATGCACTCTCTCACCAACATCCCCCAGATAATAGATACTCAAGACAATATTAATACCTGAAGGCTTGTAAAAATGGAAGAACTACAATCAACTGTGTTCAGTTTAGGTGAACACAGTTGTGGTGGTCCAAATAGTTTCAATGAATATTTTTACAGATGGGATGGGATATAATCAAACAAAATCTTCTAATCTGTGTCAAGGAGTTTATGTGCGGGTTCCCAGTTCCTAAATCAATCATTATATCTATTTTAACCCTAATCCCAAAGATGCAAACCCTGCTAAATTCACTGATTTTAGGCTTATCAACTTAGCTAACTTTGTCAATATTATTATATATAAAATCCTGGTTGAGAGATTAAGTCCTTTGTTTAGTAAATGTATATCCATTGAGAAATCAACCTTCATCAAAGGCAGAGAAATTGATGACAATATTCTTTTCATGCAAGAATATGTTAGGATGTTAGACAAACCATCATAGGGACTAAATACCATTGCCAAATTGAACATGTCTAAAGCATTTGATAGGGTATCCTAGGCTATGATAAATTCATTACCTTTTAAAATAAGGCTTTCGTGGACACTTTTTAAAGATGATAACGAGTAACTTCAAAATAGCTTACTTCTCAGACATGTTCAACGGATGTCCTTACGGTTATTTTAAAGCCTCTAGAGGACTTAAACAGGGTGACCCCTCTCCCCTACACTTTTTAATTTCATAACAAAACTTCTAAATAAGGGACTAAAGTCATGTTTGATGCTGACCGTATGGACCCTTTCTCAGTCCCTAGTAACAATTTCAGGCTCACCCATCTGTTTTATGCAGATGACACAGTATTTTTTCCCCCAAAGCTACTAAGAAATAATGCACAAATCTCATCTCATTCTTGAAACATTACCAACTAGCTTCTAATCAGCTAGTTAAATATGAGAAAAGTGCATTCTATATAGGATCTAAATGCAGCTCAATTTCCAGATCTAGGATCAGTACCTTAAAAGGCATACAACAGGGGCATTTTCCCTTTAAGTACCTAGGAATAAACATGTTCTAATGTAGGAAGTGTAACCTCCATTTTAATGAGACCTTAGACAATATTTACCTAAGTATAACTCATCGGAACAATAAATGGTTATCCATAACTGGGAGATTAATCTGGGTTAAACATAGACTTTCAGCAATCCCTATCCACATTTGGAGTGTTATGGCTCTCACAGCACACGTACAAGATAGGATCAAAAACTTTTTAATGCATTTATCTAGGGTGAGCAACCAGAAGATATTCATAAGCATTGGAAATTATTTTCTAATCTGAACTTACCCTTCACTGAAAATGGCTTAGGTCTCAGATCCCTAAAATGCTTTACCTGTTTCTCCCTGAAACTCTGGTGGAACCTTCAACAAGGTACATCACTCTGGTCCAAGACCATTTGGACCATGCATCAATCAGAAAGAAATTTGTATGCATGGAAGAAGACATGTAAGGTGTCTTAGTTGGTTGTAGAAAACACTCAAATCTTAATTGAAGATTGTCCGTCTAGTTTTTGGATAGCCAACTGGTCTGGCTTGGGTAGCCTAGTGAACTTCTGGAATACTAATCAGGATATCTACATGCCTCATCTTACAGTTGTTTAATTTCAATTAAACAAATCGACTCACTTTGCAACATCTGTCAGTTGGTCTTTCTGCACTTACTACTAAAAAATTGCAGAAGTCTCTCACTCTGTACCACCACAAAGATCAAATGATCTAAAATCTAGCCCCCTCAAGTTAGTTTTATAATTAAATCTGCCTTTCAGTTGACTAGGAATAAAAGAATATCTTCTGGAAGCCTCCATAAGGTATGTTCAACTCCATCCCTCATAACGTCTCTTTTTTCCAATGGAAAGTGTTTAATAATTGTTTCCCCTTATACAAGACTTTAAATAAAACAGGAATCTCAATTAGCAGCTTATAAATGTTCTTTCTGCAATATCATAGACACCACGAATCATTGCTTTAATATATGTTGTGTGGCTAGATCAACATGGATTTATGTCTTTCAATTATTGGAGCTGAGAGCCATGAATTTTACACACATATATGATAGATTATCTTGGATGTGGTATATGGTTAGTAAAACAAAAACCTGGACTAATGCAACTTGTGTCTTAGCCTTAGTCTTCTGTTGGATTATCTGGAAAATTTGATGTAGCTACTTGTATGAAAACAAGGGTCTTAACATAGCTGGAATGAAAAAAAAGTATTAATTCTCTTGTGTACTTACATATTGAGAATCCATCCTCAAAGTAAAACTAATGAATGTTTACTGTTAACTCAAATAGGAGTTCTCTCCTCTTTCAGGGAAAAAACCCCTAAACTCATTAGGGCATACAAGTGGAACCCCCCAGATCATGAATTTAAAATGAACACAAAGCTTCAATGTCTAATTTTGCTGCCACTTAGTAGGGATGGTAGTTAAGAACTCTTATGGTTTTCCTCTATTTATTGTCTATAAACTGATTCCTGACTCTGCTACTTCATTAATTGCTGAAACTTCTGCTATTCTGGAAGGCAGTGGCGTAGCCAGGATTCTTGGAGTGAGGGGGCGATTTATACCTAAAAAAATTTCCCGTTTAATTGTATGGATTTATTTGTAAAATTTACAAAATTTGTGGGTATTTTATGTAATTTTCTGAAAAAAGTAGGGGGGCAAAACTCAATTTTTTAAAAAAACTTAGGCTTAAATATTATTTTTTTAAAAAAGTGGGTGGCAATTGCCACCCACTCCAGCATACTGATAGCAAAAACTCAGGTGTCGCAACAACAAGATTTGTTCAACTGGAACCTTAATCAGTTGGACAACAAATTAATGCAAGTTATCACAACTGATATGATTGGCATACCATTCATCAGAATTCAATAGAACGACTGCCACTTAAAAATTAATATCTCTACAATGCACACGACTCCCTAATTCTAAAAGCATGCAACTAAAAATTACAATCCTAAATCTATGGTTTAACATGTACTTAGGAGTTGCACTTTTACAAAGCTTTTGCATCTAGAACTCTTCTACCTATCTTGTATAGTCTATGCTAGTACTTTCTTAGTCTCGATCCTATTGGATATCTGGCCTGGGATTGGTTAAAACATGGGGTAGAGATCAATTCACAGGAAACATATCCAAGCAGATCACTAAGGCGACATCTCAGTCAATTATCTCTCGGGTGATCTCTATTGTATCCTTGTTTCATTTTTAAGTTCTAAGGTGCGAAGAGCCTAATGAATATACCCCATTCACATTTGGTGGATGTTTTGATTTTTTAAAAAAATGAGACCATCTCATTATAACTTTATGATGAGATAAGGGTATCCCATGTCATCTCTAGTATTTAAATAATTTTACTTAAACCCAACCGTCCCATCCAAATCATTGTATAAATATATTTTCCCGTCACAGCAAATTTTGGCTCCGCCAGTGAATAGGGTGAGGAATGTTTTAAAAGGTGAAAAAATGACACTATTAAATTGAGAAAGTGTAGATATGACCATGTAAAATTTGAAAGTGTGAAACTAACCCTATGTTTTAGTAAAATTGTGCAGGTGCAATTATACCTATTTTACTTAATTGCGGCATTGACTCAAAAAATAAGCTACTAACCAAACATGAAAAGACAAAAATACCTATAAGTTTAAAACAAAAAATGTATAAATAGAACATTTTACCCATACACTTCTTCCTCCTCTTCAATCACACCTCCGCCACTCCACTGGGCCTCTGCTTTCGTGCCTCCACCACTCTACCATCGGGCCTTCGTCACTCCACTGCAAAAAACCCCGCTGCTATGTTATAAAAATGTCCACCCGTTCCTAAATATCAAACACTATGACCTTCACATTTCACATTGTCCATTATTTTCTCGGTCATCTTGTGAGACTCTTTTGGATTAAATGAATATTTGAATGAAAAGTATCTACGGGTTGTGAATGCATATTATTGATAGAGATATTAATAAGAAAGAATCCCATCTAAGAAAACTGGGGCATAACGGATTTCAAGAACAAAGCCCGACGAATAGTCAAACACATAAGTTCAAAGACAATGGTGCCATCACCATTCTGCCGCCTGTTCCCACCACCACCACCTCTTCTCAGCTGCTGCTCCACCCCCTATCTAGAACCACCACCATCGGTCAGCCTGTCATCCCACCACCGTATCTACTTGCTAAACCCCCCACCACTACTCAACCCTACCACCTTTGAAAACCCTAACCCCACACCGCTCAAACTGTACCACCGGGACCTAGCCGCCCACCCCCTCCCCCCTTTGGAAACCCTTGCATGCTCACTGAAATCCTCGCTCGCACGCCGTTCGCACCACTGTCACGCCTATCGTTTACACCACTGCCACTCTGAAACCCTCGCCCGCTCACTGATTAAACACACCACTGCCACGCATGAACCCTTGCCACTCGTTGATTGAACACACCACCGCCTTGCCCGTTCGCCATTCGCACCACCATTAACACCCTCTCCGTTCGCACATGGGTAATCAGTAGCCTCATCGTAGATGTGAGAAGAGGCTGAATGGGTTTTCGGTGGGGGATTTGGCTGAGGAGATGGAATGAGAGGTTTCCGACAGAGAGAGAGGTGGAAAGAGGAGATAAGAGTGCCGTGAAGGTTATTGTTGTCTTTAATATGTTACTTTTTTTAATTTTTTAATTTGAGGGTACTATGATCATTTCACCTATTTCTAGTCAATTAGGTTGTTGACATTTTGGTCAACAAAGTCCTGAGTTATTTTTCACTTTCGAATTTTACAAGGTCATTTATGCACTTTCATCCCAAAACATAAGGTTAAAAATGCACTTACTCTTCAATAAATCATGAAATAAGAGATTTATTTTTAAATATAAATATTATATATATTCACAAAGTCTTGTTTTAGACATGCTAAACTCAAGGACAAGGTTTATTGTGCAATTATTGTAAGTTTCATTTGGGATGTGATTTTTTTAAAATGCTAATAAATTTAAGGACCTAATGTACAATTATCAAAATATTATATATTAGAGATTTTTCATTTTTTTCATTTTTTATTTCATTTCCTCATCCTCTCTGATCTGAATCTGTAACCGCCATCATTCCACTGCTCTGCACCACCGCTCTGCCGCCAAGCTTCTTCTTCTTCGCCGATGTCATGATGGAGCAAGGGCACCGGCGGCGGTCAATTTCAGCGGAGTTGCACCTTCTTCTTCTCTATGTTTTCACCAGTAAGATCTTATGCTTTCGACGCCGATGCTTATGACGCTTTCGACGGTATTGCTACCAAGCACTGACTTTGCTATCACGCACTTGTTCTTCTCCGTGAGGTGCGGCGTTGGAGGTGACTATAGAAGAAGGTGTAGCAGCTCTTCTCCGTTGCCGACGTTGGAGAACTGGCATGTTGAAAAAGAAAGTGCAGAGTGTGTGATGCACACGCTTGGTGTGAGATGCACGCTCCTGGTGATGGACGCAACGACGGTAATGCGGTTGACGTGGCTAACAGCAACAGTGGCTACGGTAAATGAGGAAAGAGATTGTGGAGGAAGACAGCGGTGACGGAGGTAGATAGAGGCCGACGACTACAACAATGACAACAATGATAACAACATCAACGACAATGGTGATGGAGGTGACGGTGATGGCTACGTCAACTGTGACATCAATGGCGGACTTTGACAGGGATAGCGGACGACGGATGATGGCGGTGACTGAGCTTCTGGTAATGAGAGTTGACGTTTATTTTCATGTTTATTTTCAAAGACATGCTGAGATTTATTATTATTTGACTGAGAAAATGTTCAACAATTGTTCTTTCCTTAAGTGGTATGTGCTCTAGACTTTGAGGTTAGTGATCTGTGTTTGAATCCTATCAGGATTTTTTTGGGTAAGAATGTATGTTCTTGATGTAGCGTAGCTTTTTGGTTGATGTTTGTATCTTTTTTGTTCTTTCATGTTGATGTTTTTAATCATTCATGTGAAGTTTGTTTGATATGAGTTGATGTTTTGTAGCTTTTTTGAGGTAGTGTAGCTTTTTTATTGGTGTTTGTAGTTTTTATCTCTCATGTTGATGTTTTTCAACATTTAGGTGAGGTTTATTTGATATGAGTTGATGTTTTGTAGATTTTTTTTGTGATATGGATCAATATTTTTAGTTTTATTTTAATAAATTCTCATTTTGATATTTTTCGTTTCCGGATAAGGTTTAGGTAATAGGAGTTGATGTTTGTAGCTTTTTTGGTGACATAGGTTGATGTTTATAGTATTTCTATTCTCATGTTGGTGTTTTCATTTTTAGGATGAAGTTCAAGTGATGAGAGTTGATGTTTGTAATTTTTGGGTAATATTTGTTGATGTTTGTACTTTCTTTTTTTGATAATTTAAGCTTTGTTGATATTTTTAAGAGTGAAGCATTTATACTCTTGAGGTACTGTACCTTTTTTGTTGATGTTTTTAGTTTTTTCTCATATGTTGATTTTTTTCATTTTTCGGGTGAGTTTTAGTTGATATGAGTTGATGTTTTTCATTTTCTAGGTGATGTTTAGGTGATAGGAGTTGATGTTTGTAGTTTTTTGGTGATGTTGGTTGATGTTTTATTTCTGGGTGAGGTTTAGGTGATCAGAGTTGATGTTTGTAACTTTTGGGTGATATAGATTGATGTTTGTAGTTTTTTTTCTAAAAAAAGAAGATAATTACGATTTGTTGATGTTATTATGATTTTTAGTTTTTGATGTTTGTGATTTTCAATTGATGTTTTGTTAGTTGTAGTCGATTTTTTTCTATTTTTTGTTGATTTTTATTTAATTTTTTTATTTATTGTTTTGCTGCAACTTTTTACTCGATGTTTTATGATTTTCCGTTGATGTTTTACTAGTGGTAAATGATGTTTATGATTTTCAATTCGATGATCATATTTATTTTTTACTTCTTAAAAATATTTTTTGCTAATTGCAGCTGGCAGAAAAATGATGTGAAAAATTGGAGAAAAGTCCCTGAAAAAAAATTAGAGACAGATCCCTGAAAAATTATTAGAGATATGTCACTGGAGGTAGAATAGAGTTAGAATTTCACAAAAGTCTCTGCCTAAAATTTAGATTGTCTAGCAGGAGACCATCTCTAATACTCTATTTTAATGAGAACGTCTTAGGAAAGGCTTCATGTCCATAAGTTTATGAACAACCCACTGTATTTTTACCTTAAATATTGTAATTTTTTATTAAACTTAAAAATTATATTTTAAAAGTTAAAACAAGTAATAATATGTATGTGAATGTGAAAATATAAAAATATAGAACATATAAATAATATTTTCAAATTTAGTGTATCATTTAACAACATGTAGTGTATAAGTAAAAAAATACAGTGTATAAGTAAAAAATATAGTGAACTGTCCACGTATTTAGAGCTATTAGAGCGGGATCCACTTTTTGGGGAATATGATTCGAAGGTATGAACATACCGCCTCTCAAGATACCTGTTTCCATTTTAATTATACTATAGAAATAATGCTTAAATTAGAAAATTATTTGAAATTTTAAAGAGTACAAAAATAGTTAAGGTAGTTTTTGGTCGAACACACCTTTCCTTTTCCGTTTCCATTCGAACCAACTGTTAGAATAAGTCAATATGTTGATGATTAGATTTGATCTTATTCTGTTGACTAGTTAGAGTTATACTAGAACTAGTCTATCTTCATATTTTGTACTCTCTATTTATTCTCTTCATGATCAATAATAAATCACTACGGGAAATCACTCTTTCAGTTACAACACCACCCAACCCCCACATTGAATAGTCCTTGCTTATAGCGCAAACATTTTTAACTGTTTGGTAAAATACTAAAATGTACGGATACTTCCTCTTTTTCAAACTAACTAGCACACTTTAATTTTTGTCAGTTGAGTCGAAGTATATTTGATCATTAATAGTTTTAAGTATGTACAATTAAAAATTCTAGAAAATTAATATTCATAAAATGCACATCAAAACGAATCTACATTATGCCACGTGATTATATCTTTACTTACACATTAATAAAAATTTATAGTTAAATTTTGTTAATTTTAACTAAATAAATGCTGCAATTGCAAGTTAGGGAGGGACAAAGGGAGTAATTTGTTTTCAAAATCAAAGTTATTATGGAGAACACAGCCGTCAATCTCATTTTACTTTTAAAATAAATCAGTTTTGTTTATAAGCACCGCTCTACCAAACATAGGTATATTCAGTATTAGATTAGATTAATAAAATTTTTGAACTACTTTTAAAATTTACTATTTATTTAATAATAATAAATAAATAATATATACAATAAATTCAATAATGTTTGGTGTGTTAATAAAAAATTAAGAAATAATTTTATGTAAATTATTTATACAAAGTCTTGTTTTAAATAGACTAGTCGTTAGATGGTGTTAATTTATAATTGACGTTACTAATGGAGTATATCTTTGAAAAACTTTGAAAATGTATCATAATGTATAATCAATTATAATATGACATTAAAAATTATTGAAATGAGATTTTCTATGATTGGTAAGGAGACTATCAAATAATCAGTAAATAATTGCATTCAATATTTTATTTAAATTAATAGTCGAAATGACTATTGACTAAGTACTATTTTTATTTTGTGTTATTGAATAAGTATGCATTTATTTCCATACATTAATATTGTTTTTCGATCTGATAGATTCGATTGTTGTGTTCATGATGATCACCCAATTTCATTGTTCTCGTCGATGTATTTTGTTCAATCTCGTTTTACAAATCGTGTGTTTCTCTAGGAGGGGTCATGTTTTCAATCTGTGTGTTTTTAAAGTGTTTCAAATTTGGATAACATAGATAATACTTTGGATCAACTGGTGTTACAGTTGTTAAACGTTAATTTCCCCTGTCGGCTTGGACATGAATTGGCCTCCTCCACTGCTTTCCCTAAGCTTGTAGTATCTTTGGTGGGCTCGTCTCTGTGGTACGTTCTAACTTGTCAAGGCGAGTTGGTGTGGGAGTGGTTATTTGAGCAGATGGCAACGAGCAGGGCGGTGGCGAAAAGAGGACAAAGAAGGGAGGCACAATGGAGATGAGCTGGGGGTAGTTCTGCAGGGCAGCAGTGGGGTGGTGGTGATAAGGAGGCCGGAGAGGGAAGATACAATTTACAGGGTATATAATTTGAAAAAGGTATTTCCATCATTTTATTTCTTGTCATTGTTAGAATTTTATGGGTCAACGCCGAAATTGGGGAGTTTGGCTATATCAGCACAGATTTTTTGAAAGTTAGGGTTAGATTGACACATATAATTATTAGTTAGAGTTAAATTGACACCTTCTGAAATTGCAGGGTTATATTGACAGTTTCAACTTAAATTTAGGGTTGTAAATGTATGAGAAAATTGTGTTTTTAACCCTATGTATTGCATGAAAGTTCAGAAATGACCTTGTCAAATCTGAAAGTTTAAAAATAACCCTGAAAATCGCTGACCAAAATGTCAACGACAAAAATGGCCTAAAATTATTGAAATGACCATTTTATCCTCCTGTTAATTTTTTTTCAAAAAGGGAAAAGGCACTAATACCCTTGGTGTTTAACAAACCAAACACAATACCTCTCTTTCTTTCCATTCTCTCCCCCGTTCCCTTCTCCGATTTTGATTTCATCCAGCCCGCCCATATTCAACTCCCCTCTCCGTTGCAGCTCGGCGATGGGGAGACGTGACAGCGGGGAGACGACGACGGTACGATGGGTAGAAGAAGAAATGATGAGACCTCAGAGCGACGGAGCAACGAAGGTTTGTTCAATCAGCGAACGGCGAGCGGGCGAGACGGTGGTGTGTTCAATCACCGCGAGGGGGATTCGTGGCGTGAGGGGATGTGGTAGATTCACGGGGGATTCATGTCAGAGGTGATTGGTGGAAATGGGTGCGGGGGAGGTCAACAGTGGATGCGATGTTCACCAGGGGAAGAGGTGGTGGGGAATTTGTGGCGGGAGAGGTGGTGGATTCGCGGGTGATTCGTGTCGCCGGCGGCTAGTTAGTGGCGGTGGAGAGGTGGTGGGCAGAACTAGGGTTTGGTGATGGGATGGGCAACGGGGGGTAGGGAACGACGGGGAGAGTGATTTGAGTGGACGACAAGAGTTGTAGCGGTGGAGAGGAGGGGAACAGGTGGTGGTGGGGAAAGGTAGTGGGCTGTGGCTAGGGTTTTTTGGGAGGCGGGACTGGGTTCCGAGTGGGGTGGCGGAGCGGTGGTGAGGGGAGACTGGAGTTGAGTGGTGGCATAGGGGGGGGCGGGGGAGGTAGTGGCTAGGGTTTCCGGGCGGTGGGGCTGGGTTCCGAACGACGGAGCGGTGGTGGGGGGCTAGGGTTGAGCAAGGGGACAAGTGGTGGCGAGGAGAGGTAGTGGCTAGTGGTTCCGAACGGCAGAGCTGGTGGTTCCGGGTGGTGGAGGTGGTGGTGGTGGGAGCAGGTGGCGGCAGATCAACACCAGTTGGTGGCCAGAGGTCCGGCGGCGGAGCGACGGAGAAGCAAGGAAGCGAGGGGCGGCGACGGAGCTAGCGGCGGCAGCTCAGGTTTAGGGTGTGAAGTTGGAGAAGAAGAGGTTTTGGGGTATAATGTTCATTAGATTTTTAGTTATAAGTTTAAGGGGTATTTTTGTCTTTTTTACTCTGGGTCAATGTCTGAATTGCATCGGTCAATGCCTGGATAGTTTAAATTGGGTAAAACTGCACATTTTAACAATCTTATAGAGTCATTTCTGTATTTTCAGATTTGACAAAGTCATTCATGCACTTTCTCAATCTTATAGGGTCATTTTTGCACTTTTTCTTAAAAGTATTTATTAAAAAAAAGACTATGACTAATATAAAATTAATGGTCAAATGAAATCGGGGACGGCTGTAGTGACTGCCAGCAAATTTTTTATGTGGGGAGGTGATGGGCCAATCAAATGCTAACACGTGGCAAATAAGTGGGGCCATAATTTAATTCAATGATTTTTACTATTTTTTATTCACTCACTTGCCACGTGTTAGCATTTGATTGGTCCCTCACCTCCCCACATACAATTTCCCCACATAATTTTTTTTCTGTAGTGACTGCCAACAAAACGGAGTGCGTAATCCAAACCCATCTTTTAAATGGGGTTATTATGCTGAATTCTTGGTCTATGGAAAGAGGGGAATTAGTTGGTGGGCTAATTTATTTTTGCTTAACAACGTAACGGCCGCCGCTGACTCATTTCACAGTCCCAATATATAAATCATTACCCTAAATAGGCCACCACAATCTTAAAGCCTCTCGTTTGGAGATTCTACTTACACACCTCCGTCACCGGCCAAATCGTTTCCGACACCGGAGTAGAAGACAGGATTGTAAGATCATGGAAAAATGCGCTGTTTTCGCCGGAGGGCTTCATCTCAATCTCCCCCCAAATCAAATTGCGGGGCCCTCAAGAACCGCCGCCAAGCTTCTCCCTGCTCTCTCTTCAGCTGATAAAACGCACTTTTCCGACTTCAAGGTATTTCCCCACGTGTTTTATTTCTTTCTCCTCATAGTATCTGCGTTGACTTATAATCTTCGCCTGTCACTGTAATGTAGTTGAAAAAGCTTGGAATTTGCTGTAACAGTAATGACAATGGAAACTCTATTCGTGTGGCCTCTCCTACCACAAGGTTCTGTGATTTTACTGTTTCTTTTTTTAGCTTGATTATTGGTAGATTGTTGTGATTTTTATGTTTTTCACTTTATTACAGCAATGTAGCTTCTGAATCAGCCGGCATTGATTGGGACAATCTTGGGTTTGTCTTCATGTCTACTGATTATATGTACGTCATGAAGTGTGCTCAAGGTGAAAACTTTTCAAATGGCGAATTACAGCGTTTCGGGAACATAGAGTTGAGTCCATCCGCTGGAATTTTGAATTATGGCCAGGTTAGATTTTGGATGAAACATTTCCTGTGTTTTATGCATGTCCATTGTTTAAAAAAAAATGTCGAGGTTCACCTGATGGTGTTAATTGTGTGTCTAGGGACTATTTGAAGGTTTAAAAGCCCACAGAAAACATGATGGCAAGATTCTGCTTTTTCGTCCCGAGGAAAATGCGTTGAGGTTAAGGGCGGGCGCTGAGCGTATGTGCATGCCTTCTCCGACTGTTGAGCAGTTTTTGGAGGCCGTCAAAGTCACTGTGATGGCTAATGACAGATGGGTACATTTGTTCCTTGATTTGTTTTAGAGAGATCCATTTCTAATATTATTTTCTTTTGTCTTTTAAAATAGTCATGCTGATCTCATGGTTTATTTGACTTTATTCTTGTAGATTCCTCCACCTGGTAAAGGGTCATTGTACATTCGACCACTGCTTATGGGAAGTGGAGCTGTTCTTGGTCTTGCACCAGCTCCGGAGTACACTTTCTTGATATACGTATCACCTGTT
>JAULKK010275447.1:0-15013 GCA_032355705.1 Rubia peregrina
ATTGTAGTTAGCACGCATTAGGGCTATAAATATTATCTTTGAGAGGTACGGCGACGACCTCCCACATTTTTTGCATGGTGATCTTCATGTACTCGCAAACCCCTTTATGGTTTACGACAAGCTCCGTGGAATTGGTTTGCAACACTTGCTGCTTTGCTTGCTTCTTTGGATTTTTCCAGAGTAAGGATGATTACTCCTTGTTTTCTTACTTGAAGGATGGTGTTTCTCTCCATGTTTTGGTTTATCTTGATGATGTTGCTGGTTCCTCTCCGGAGATGATGACCAAGTTCAAGAAATGTTTGTGCTCTTGTGTTCATATGAAGGATCTTAGTGCCCTGAAATATTTCTTAAGCATAGAGATCACTCGTCGGCCTGATGGGATGTTTCTGTGTCAATGGAAATATACCTTAGATATTTTGTCTGATAATGAGTTATTGGCAGTTAAACCCACAGATTTTCCCATGGAACAACATCACAATTTGGTGCGAGATGATGGTCATTTGTTTCAGGATTCTGCACAGTATCGCAGACTGGTTCTGAAGCTTATATATCTCACTATCACTCGTCTAGAGCTTAGTTATTCAGTTCATACCTTAGCTCAGTTTATGGAGAAACCTCGTTTGGCTCATTGGCACGCAACACTGCGTGTACTGCATTATTTGAAGAGTTCTCCTGGTCAAGGTTTATTTTTATCGGCTAAGAGTTCTCTTCAGCTTACTGCATTCTGTGATTTAGATTGGTCAGCTTGTCCGATCACTCGTCAATATTTGACTGGTTATTTTGTGACTATTGGAAAATCTCTGGTTTCTTGGAAGATAAAGAAACAACTGACTGTTTCTCGTTCTTCGGCGGAAGCGGAATACAGAGCCATGGTTGTTGCTTGTTGTCAGTTGTTATGTCTTAAGGTCTTTCTACACTCTTTGGGTATCGCTCATCCTATTCCGATGCGGTTATATTGTGATAGTCAGGTAGCCCTTCATATTGCAGCCAATCTAGTGTTTCATGAGAGGACTAAGTACATTGAGACTGACTATCATTTTGTTCGTGACTCGATTCAGTCTGGTGAAGTTGTTACTTATCATATTGGTACTTCTAGTCAGCCAGCTGATTTATTTACTATGGCGCTTGGAAACAGTCATTTCAAAGTTTACTGGGCAAGTTGGGCATTCGGGATCCTCATGTTCCAACTTGAGGAGGAGTGTAGAGATATTTTGTGATATAGTTGTACCATAGATAAAATCGTTTTCCTTTTGTGATTCTGTCTCTGACTGTGTATATATATTGTACTCTAAAATAAAATACAAACATTCATATTTTACACCTTGTCATCAAACTCATCTGGTTTATGCAGGAGGAAGATACCATAAGCTCATATTTAGATTGAGTCTTATATCTCTTTGAAAATAGTTATTGATCCTTGGTTGGTTCCCAACACTGAATGGGATTTGTATTCTTTCCTTGAATAGTTTTTTTATTGACACTCTCCCAAGTCTCCCATAGTATAGAAACAGAAAGAAGTATATGTTCAATAGCCGGAGCCGTTTGAAGCTAAGTTGTGAACCAATACCAAAACTCAATCATTTGTCCAAGATCAAAGTTGAAACCCAGTGAAGATGCTCTCCAGACTCTTTTTGCTGCTTCACATGTTAAAAACAAGTGTGTAGAATCCTCATTATCTGAATTTCATCTAGCACATACTCGAGTAGGAGTTAGCTTTCTCTTGTTTCTTTGAAATTCAGTAGGTAAGGTATCATTTAATGCTCTTCACGAGAAAATTAAGATCTTTTGGGGCCAATTTCATGTTCCATAATTTTTGCTAAATCTTCTTCGTGTCCTAATCGTGTACCTGGTTCAGCCCCACGTCAATTCTCTCATTTTCCATTGCAATGTGAACACCTTTTCTCACTGTTTATCTTTCATCTGCATTATGCTTTCAAGCACCACTTTCCTTATGTACGGTTATTCAAATGTTTATATAGAATCTTTGGAACCACAGGTGTTGAGAATATGGCTCTTATTAGAGCCGATACCCAGTTCCTATTTTTGTCAATGAGATGTTCAACTTTTAGAGTTGTAGTTGATTGTGCCACTAAATTCTGTGGGATTGGATTTGGCTGATTCAGGATTCACTCGTCAGTTATGTTTATAGATTCACTATTTTCAACCCTCTAAGCCAGGTTGTTTTTATGATGTTTTTAGCCCACATAATAGACTTCCAGCCTCGAGATTCTCCACCCTTTATCCTTACTATTCTGAAATCCCCGTTCCACAGATATTTCCCCTTGGAAGTTGAGGAAATAAGACTATTTTTCTCTTCCATTACAGTCTAAGCATGTTTAGCCAGCAATGCCTTGTTCATTCATATCATTGATCGTATCCCCAGCCCTGCCACCTTCTTTGGATCTTGTTACTTTTTTCCATGTTTACAATGAATCATTCTTCCTTCCATATCTCCCCCCACCGCATATAAATTTTCCTATCAATTTATCAAGCCTTTTAATATGCTTGTTGGTATTCAAAAGATGTCTAACGTGTAGATGACCACTGGTGACAAAACATGTTTTTCCAAAGTTATTCTACCTACAAGATTCAACATGTTTGTTTTCCAAGAAGAATATTTGTCTATAAACTTGTTTATAAGTGTGGAGAGCACTTACTTATTTTGTGACCCAAAAATGATGTCCATGCTGAAGGATCTACCTCATATTTCATTCACATGTATACCTTGCATACTTTGCATATTCTGAGGGGCATTGAGCCTGAATTGAATTGAATATTTGTCAAAATTGAGTCTCTGGCTTGAAAATATAGCGTACAAGTCAATGGTCTTTTTCAATTCATTCGCTACTTGATACATGCATTCTGTGCAAAGAATACAATCATCAGTATACATGAGATGGTTGATCCTTGATGCTTCTCTTGAAATTTGAATTCCTAGATTTGGATTATGTTGTACCCTCGCTTCCAGCTATGTAGACATATATTGTTGAACAATTATAAACAAGTGTGGTGAGAATGAATAACCTTGCCTCAAACCCTTGTTTGGTAAAAAGAAATTAGACTTACTTCCATTCATGATCACCTCGTATGTCATCGTTAACTATACACAGTTTTTGAGCAAGTCCACCGAGTATGAAAGGAAATTCATTGCTACCTGTGTCTTCTCCAAAAGGCTCTATGAGACTCTATCATGTGCTTTGCTCATATCAAGCTTGAACCATGTATCCTTTTCTGCCATCCTTCTTTTTCCTCGTGAAGTCTAAGATTTCATGAGCAAACAAGACATTTTATCCAATATTCCTTCCATGTACAAAACCATTTTGATATCCGAGATCAAAGTCCCGGTGTGTTTCTTCATCCTCGTGGAAAGCATATTCGCAACAATCTTGTACTTGAAATTACATGAGGAGATGGGTCTAAAATCACATGGTTGTTTAGGCTGTTTTTTTTTAATATCAGTATTATTTGTGTCTTATTCCATCTTCCTGGAATGTGCTCTTAAGAAATTTTAGTATAGAATCAGATACTTTGTTTCCTATGATTCTTCAATGAGTTTTGTAAAAACCTACAGGTAGACCATCCTCCTCTATCGCTTTACAATAACTCATATTGCTGATTACTTGCCAAGCATCTCTCTCAGTGAAAGGAATTTGTAGCTTATCCCTCTGTGGTTGCGTCCAATTTTTATGTTCACTTGAAAATATTGATGTTCTTCTGTATCTCCAGGAAAACCTTGGGGATACCATACAAGAAGCACAAAGACTGTTTTAATGTGGTCAGTGATAATATTTTTTACTTCCTCTTGTTCACTGATCCACTCCCCTGAGGTATTTTGAATTCCTTGTATGAAGTTTGTAATTTTCCTCTTTGATGCTTAATAAAGAATGGGCCAGAATGCCCAATACATAAAGAGGCCCCAATCAGCCCAACTTCCATTTTGGCGGATGCACGTGGGATTGACTCAACAAACCAACAGACAAAGGGTAATGTGACCAGTAGTGTCCCATCAAGCCACCAACTTATATATCTAGGGATGCAACTTGGAAAAGGTATGATCACTCATCTAACTTCTCAGACACGCTTCATAGAAACCCTAAAATGATTCTCTCGACTGACTTGATCATCGGATCAGGCATGCCCCTGCGCTTGCCTGCCTGACTTTCATCTCTCTGTCTTGTAGGTTTTCTATCGAACACAAGGAGCTTGGACCTTTATCCAAACTACTACCAAAAACAGACTTAACATTAGCACCTTCTGCGGGGATCGCTTTGTTCATAGAATCCACGCAGCTCAAAAATCATTATGGAAGGACGACCAACAATTAGATATCTACACAACAATTTCATCATGAAAGACATCATGCACTCAAAAAAATCCCAGCCTCAAGCCAAAGGGGAAAGAAACTGGCTCCAGAATGCCGCCGAGTTGGCCGATAACTCAGAACTCTTAGAGACCATTATAGCCTCTCAAAGGGAGATGATGAGGAAGCTAGAGGATATGGAGGACAGAAAAAGCCAGAGGAAGGAGAGTGAAAGTGGAGGCCAAACATGAAACTGGTGAAGATTTTCCATGAACCAAGAGACCAGGAAGTCAGCTCCCAGAGAAAGAAAAGAGAGAAGGAAGGAAACCGTAGTATTTCAGTCCAGATAAACAAAAATTTAGTCCAAGGTTAGTACCTTGCATCTTCCTAAGATATTCAGCTAATCAAAAAGATTTAAACTCTATGGCCTTCTCAATAAAGTAATTTTTATTGCTAGAGATGTTATTTTCTATAGCAATGTTTTCACTTATAAATATTCTGAGATATCTTTTCTTTCTTTCAGTTCTGGTCCCATTGATCAGAACAAAATCATATTGCTTGTACCTTCTTCAAAACCTAGCTCATATCTTAATACACCTTTTCCAAATTCATCTTCTAAAATTCACACACCTGAGAAAGAAAATTCTACTGATAATTATTACTCTTTTGATACTGATGATCCCATACCATCTACACCACCATCTCAGACATTTAGTCCCAATTCTAATACCGATCTGTTAGGAATGATACACACATTTATACTTAGCAAAGTACTAGGATCGAGTCTTAGCCTTGTTGGATGAATGATTTTGATGTTAATAGTGCATATACATCTGACATTTGTATGCCCATTTTTTCATCTGCACATATGAGTTTCATGACACAATTATTAGGGATTCATGAACCACAATCATACAACAGGTTTGCAGTAATCAGCAATGGGTTAAGGCTATGCGGGTTGAATTAGATGCTCTTGAAACTAATCACACTTGAGATATAGTTGATTCTCTTGCAGGAAAGAGACATACTGGGTGTTTTACAAAGTTAAATGCAGGGCTGATGGATTAGTTGAAAGATATAAGGTCAGATTAGTGGAAAAAGGTTTCTCGCAAATGAAGGAGTTGGTTATTTAAACTCTTTTTCACTTGTAGCTAAGAAGGTCACTGTATCTCTGTTAGAAATGACCTCATTGAAGGGTTGAAGTATGCACCAAATAGACATAAAATGCATTCCTCTATGGATATATTTTTGAGGAACTTTACATGATACTACCACATGGCTGTAAAGCACTACCAGGACAAGTATGTAGGCTCTGTATGGATGGAAACAGGCTTCTAGAAAATTTAATGTTGAGTTTACTATGAACCTATATCTTATATGGATTCAAGCAATAAAAACATGATCATTGCTTACTCATTAAGAGATCTGCTCAGTACAACATTTTCCTATTGATCTATGTTGATAATGTTCTGATTGCATGCGATTTAAAAGATGAAATTCAAGTCTTTGAGAATTATCTGCATGATCTATTTACTATCAAGGACTTAGGAAATGCCAAATATTTTTTGGGCATTGGGATTCAAGATCCAATGCATGTATTTTCCTCAATCAAGCAAAGTACATCACTGATCTCATCAGTGATCTTGATCTGGTTAATTGCAAAGCATTAGCAGCTCCACTCCCAGCTTATTGGAAGATTTAGGATCGCTCTTCACATGTAGTGCATGATTCAGGCCCTTAAAGAAGATGATTAAAATAATTATGTAATTATTCTACACCGGACCAGATATAACATTTTCAGTTCATCAACTCAGTGAGTTTGTGCATAAGCCTACTAAGCATCACTAGAGAGTTGCACTTCACATTGCAAGATATCTAAAGGATGTTACACGTGTGGCTTGTTCTTCCCTGCAACATCTTCTAAGTCATTGTTTTCTTTCTGTGATGCAGATTGGAACACTTGCAGAATCACTAGAAAATTGATCACATGTTATTGCATTTTCTTAGGTGGTTCCTTGATTTCTTGGAAATCCAAGAAATAGAACACAGTCACCAAGTCATCTGCTAAATCTGAGTACAGGGCTATGTCAATGATAGTATCAGAACTCAAATGGATCACATTCCTTCACACTGATTTGCAACATCAGTTTGTGCTTCCAATTCCTTTAAAATGTGATAACATTGTTGCTCTTCACATTGCTCATAATCTAGTATTTCATGAGAGGACTAACAATATTAAGATAAACTTGTCATTATGTAAGGGATGCATGCAATGAGGGCTTTATCAATCCCTTACATGTCTTATCCAATTCTCAGCTAACAGATGGTTTTACCAAACAACTTTCACCTGCTGTTTCTCAGCCTCTTCTTTCCAATATGGAATTTTTTTTCTCACAAAATTCTCATTTCACAAAATTATCATCCAGTCTTTCAGCTAATACTGAACATAGCATCAATTAGATCAGTTAGGAAGCTGAGATATATATTTTATTTTTATAGTTAGTTAGTTAGTTGATTTTGTAACAGCTTTGTAGAGTTAGATTAGAGATGCTATAGTGTGATCAGATTGTATATATAATCATGTACAAACATCATTCATTTTTTAGATTAATTGAATCAGAAATTTCTGTCTTAGTTTTCTTCTTTCAGTTTCAGTTTTTGAGTTTTGCTCTCTTATTCAACTACCACGATTTCTTCAGTTTTCTTAAAAAGAATGTTGTGCTATCATAGCATACAAACGAATTGTTTTGTTAGTAAGAATGTTGTGATCTGGTCCATATTCAGGAATTTGAATCTACTTTTGTAAACTCCAAATTTCTTCCAAATCAACTTTAAACTTCTATGAAATAAAATTTTACTAACTCAACACAGACAACTTCTTCCAACCTCTATCATCAAACACAAAATCCAAAATCATCAAGCACTGAATCTACGTTTTGTAGGATCCCACTGCCACAAGTCGTGCGAGGCGTAAGCTTCCTCACAAGCTTTCTCCATGGCAGCCTGACTGATTCCCACGTTGCAGATGTTTGCGATTGCTCGCATGTACTTCATCCCGTATTGAGCCAGCAATCCACAATGTTTTTCAAAAGATCTAACAAATGTCTTCAAACATTCCCAATCATTAAAGATGCGTAACCCTAGCTTCCTTAAGCTGTTGAGAGACGAAGAACTCTTGTCTGGACCAAACATGAAGATCTAATGATACCTATGCTGCCATCCAAATGTTGTTTGTAAAGTATTGTGCTTTTAATTTCCTTGAGGATCTTTTCCTTTTCCTCTGAATCTTGTTCCATTTTGTACTGGCAAAGACAAGAGATGTCATGATTTCTTGTGAGTAAACAAATGACACTAAGCTTCTCTGATCATAGAAATAAAAGGCTTACCTTCTTCCAGGGAATGAAAAGATCTGCGATTCTCTGATCAATGACATTTGTTTGGTTAGGTGCATTTATCTTTGCATTTATATTCTGTGGTTAGGTGCAGTTATAACTCTGTCACCCACCTATGTGAAACTCAAACAATAGGGTCATTTTATAATTGATGCAACTAATGGGATGATTGGATGTTTGTTTTTATTTATTGTAACGAGATTCGTATAAAACATTTAAAATGTATAGAAATATATAAATAATTATAAATAGTTGACCCTAGAAGTTATTGAAATGAAGTTTTTTTTTTCAAAATTGATCTAACTGTTAGTCAGTCTAATAGGGGACTTTCTCATTTATTAATTAAGTATTTGTCAATTTTAATTCACTATTATAAAACAAGAATGTATTAAAGATAAATTTTTGTATAAAAAATGTCTTATGACGAGATCAAGATTAAAATAGAATTTTTATAAGTATTATCAAGAGATAAGGTGTTTAATTATTATTATTTTAAACTTTGGGGGATAAGGAGGGATTTGAGTGTAAATGTTATTTTTTTAACACACTGGGTTTAAATATTTGAGAAATAAATAATTTTGGGTCGTAATACTCTCATGGGCCGTGCAATTGGTATATTAAATATCTTGCAGGTCAAAAGTTTTCTCATATTCCCACTCAATGCACATGTTTTAGCCCAAATGTGATGTTTTAACTATATTATTAGATTTTTTTTCAAATTTAGTAATTGATCTTTCAACTAAACCTTGTGGTATTTGTTATAATAAGTCAACCTGATGAATAGATTAGGTGATTAGTAGATATTTTAGGATTAGAATTCAAGTATAACTCAACCTTTATATTGCTAATCATTTTATGAAATGAATCATCAGGAATTTATTCTTTCATGGTATTTGAGTCTCATCAATCTTGGCCTGATCTCTTCCCTTTCGCTCTCTTTTTAAAAATCTGACATAGCCTTCCCATTGTGTCCCTTTCCGGCCAATTTTCGATAGACTCCTGCAATTGTTTCCTTCCCCTAAACATCCAATGTTCTTCTCTATCATTCTTCGACGCCGCTTCCCTTACAAGTCTCTGGCGGTCAACGATCTTGTTCTCACGGTGTTCTTCGGCGAGTTCGGCGAGTTGTGTTCTTAGGTTCCCCATTCTCTAGCGAGTTCCAGTTCGTCGACATTCTCCAGCTGTAGCAGCGACGAAGGTCTTCATCCGCATCTCCAATAGCGATTTTAAATCTCCCGCAGCGTCTTCCGATCTCTAGTGTCCTCCAGTTTCAGCGATGACGAAGGTCTTTATCCATATCTCCGGTGGTGTCTTCCAATCTTCAGCGTCCTCCAGTTGTAGCGAAAACAAAGGTATTCATCTGCATCTCAAGTGCGTGTCATCTCTTTTGCGCATGTTAGATTCACGTGCTGGCAGACCTCTTTAGCACGTCTATTCATGCATGGCAGACTTACCTTGGTGCATCTCTTCACACATAGCAGACCCCTGAGCGCATCCGTTTAATATGTGGTGGACCTCTCAGCGCGTCAGCATCACGCGCGGCCCAACTTACAAAAATTTTCTTTAACCGTGCACACTCAGCTTTGTTACTTGACATTATGGCACAATTTTCTGGTATTTTAGGATTTAAGCATGTGGCTACATGAAGTGGATTGTAGATGCTGACGTCATAAAACACATGGCATCATCTCCAGCTGTTGTTAATTATGTGACACCCTATAATAGTCGTGATTGTATCACTGTTGGTAATGGTTCCCAACTCCCTCCTACTCATGTTGGTGGTTCTCAAATTTCTAAGTCTATATCTCTTCATGATTTTCTTATTGTTCCTAATATTACTAAAAATTTGCTTTCAATTAGAAAGTTAACTCTGGATTTAAATTCCGTTGTCTGCTTTGATGATTTCTCATTTATTATTCAGCATAAAATCACTAAGGAAATCTTGGGTCATGGTTATAGTGAAAATGGGCTTTATGTTTTAGACTATGGTGAATCTGCTTTATTGTCTACTTTGGAATCAAATAAGCCGTGTGCATCTTTTGAAACTTGGCATGCTAGACTTGGTCATGCTCCGCATTCAATTATTTCAGGTTTGCGTGCTTCTGGATTCTTATCTATCTCATTGGTTTTGCCTAAATCTACCCATTGTGATGCGTGTGAAAAGGATAAAGGGAAACGTTTATCTTTTCATGCAAATGATAAGCATGTTGTCAAGGTACTTGACATAGTTCATTGTGATATATGGGGTCCATCCCTTGTTTTATCCGTTGATGGTCATTCATACTATTTTCTTTTCTTGATGATCATTCTCGGCTCTCGTGCTTTTAGCCACTACATCAAAAATCTTATTTTGGGATGTTTGTCGCTAACTTAAGGCTTTTTGTGGATAACCAGTTCTCTTCCACTATTAAGCTGTTTCAGAGTGATGCGGGAACCGAGTTCATAAATGGTTGCTTACGTTCTCATGTTCAGACAAGGAGAATTCATCATCGGATTTCTTGCCCATACACGCATGAGCATAACGGTCGGGCTGAGCGTAAGCACCGCCACATTGTTGAGATGGTTCTTCCTTTGTTATACCACTCACATGTTTCTCGCTCCACTAGCACGGCGCCTTTCTTGTGGCTACTTATACCATCAATCGGTAGCCCACTCATATTCTTGGCGAGCGATCACCATTTGAAGTTGTTAATGGTCCAATATACACATTTTTTTAGGAATTTGGTTGTCGTGTCTTCCCCTTCGTTTGCCCCTTTGCCGACTACAAGCTTTCTCCCCGCAAAATTTCGTGTGTATTTATTGGTTACAGCTTACCGTATAAAGGTTTTTGGTGTCTTGATCCTTCTACTAGTAGAATCTACGTCACTCGACATACTCATTTTGATGATACGTGTTTTCCCTTCACAACATCCACCCCTTCGACGATCGATTCTCCCCCTTCAGTGTTAGACGTTTCTGCTTTTCATGACCCTGAGTCAAATTCTACATCTCATTTGCCCACGGAAATTTCAGCATCACCTCCGGTGCCTTGCTCTATATGTTCTACAGACTCTTACCAGCCATTGGTTTACTCGAACAGCCTCGCTCCGCCAGTCTCCCCGCCAGCCAATCCACTAGAGCCACCAACCCCTTCTAAGAGGTTGCACCTGCAGCCTCCCCTCCTCAGTCGTTACCCCACCGGATGACTACCAGTTCTGCATCTAGTGTTATCCAACAACATGATTATTCAGACATTGTCATCCATGATCTTCTCGCTACCCTTCTAGCCCAGAAGGAATCTACATAATATCACTCAGCCCTTAAGAATCCATCTTGGGTCTCGACTATGAATGATGAGTTTGCAACCGCTTCGTGTCTAGCATACATGGGATTTGGTTTTATGCCCTTCGGATGTCGACGTTGTTGTCTCCAAACGGGCCTATCGACTGAAGTATTATCCTGATGGTATAGTTAATTTCCATAAGACACCTTGGGTGGCTCAAGGGTTCTTTCAGATTCTAGGTTTTGACTTTGACTATATTTTCAGTCCCGTGGTCAACGTATCTACTGTTCGGACCGTTCTTCCTATTTCCACCATGAAATCTTAGCCCCCTTCATCAGCTTGATGTCAATAACGTCTTCCTCAATGACATGCTTAATTCTCCAGTTTATATGGTGCAACTAGTCGGCTAAAAGGACCCACTTCATCCCGACTATGTTTGTCACTGTGAAAGGCTAGTTATCGTCTGAAGCAAGCTAGGTATGGTTTCAGTGGTTTAGCACCTACTTGCTTCAGTTTGGTTTTTTATGTTTTTCTGTTGACACTTCCTTATTTGTTCTGTCTCCAGGATCTTCGTTGTTGTATTTTCTCATTAATATGGATGACATCATTATCATTGGAAATGACTCGGCTCTTCTACGCCAGTTCATTGATCGCAGTCATTACAAGTTTTCTATTAAGGACTTGGGTGTCATTCACTACTTTCTTGGTCTAGAAGTTTCACCTACTGGCTCATACCTTCTTCTTGGTTAAGCTAAGTATTCCCGTGATATTCTCACTCATGTCGGGATATTAGATTAGCTCCAGTCTCCACTCTATTTCTGGTGAGCTCTTAGCTTCACAATGGCACTAGTCATCTATTTAAGAACCTGACACTCTACCAGTAACTAGTCGGGGCTCTTCAGTATCTGACTATTACTCATCCAGACTTAGCCTTTGCAGTTAACTCTACCACTCAGTATCTTCAGGACCCTCAGATGATCATTTTGCAGCTATCACTCAGATTCTTTGTTATGTTCTGGGCACAATGCACTTTGGCCTCACTTTCCACACTATCAGCTCTCCCTAAGCATTGGACTATTCTGATGCTAATTGGAATCGCTACCTTTAGACTCGATGATCCACTTATGGTTATGTATTCTTTCTTAGCAGCAATCTTGTTCCTGGAGTGCCAAGAAGAAATCCATTATTTCTTGCTCCAGCGGCGAGTCTGATTACCGGGCTCTCACCAACGCTGCTTCTGAGGTTGTTTTGTTGACTTATCTTTTACGAGATCTTCATGTCCCGCTCTTTGGTTCTCCACTTCTTTTATGCGAAAACAGTAGTGCAATTTTCTTAGCTGAGAATCTGGTGCCTCACAAGCGATCGAAGCACATTGACATCGACTACCATTTTGTTCAAAAGCTAGTTGCGGTTGAGCTGCACATCGCTCATGTTCCTACATCACTTCATATTCCGGACATTTTTCACCCAGGGTCTCTCTCATCCGCTCTTTGAGTTCTTCATATCCAAATTTTGCATCTCTACACTTCGCTTCAGGGGGGTGTTAGAATAAGTCAACCTGATGACTAGATTAGGTGATTCTAGTAGATATTTTAGGGTTAGAATTCTAGTATAACTCAATCTTTATGAAATGAATCATCGATAATTTACTCTTTCGGTACATGTATTTTTTCTTAAAGTACTTTTTCACTAAATCTTGGTTTTAAAGTTGAAATTTGATGTTTTGATGTAAAGTCTAGTGTTCTTTTGTTAAACTTTTGACAGTTTATACACTTTGATACTACTTTGTGAAATTTTATTATCTTGATTTTCAACTACTTTACTTGTAATTTCATTTGAATAAAGTGTTAGCCTTTTAGCATGTCCTGCATTTTAAACTTTAATCGATGTTCTTTTCTAAAAAATAGTAGTTTGTATTTTATTAATGTATTAATTAATATTTTAATAGTGGGAATTGGTTTCATATATTCTACTATTTTAATTTTAATATTTTCAATATTAGTATCACATTTTGATGTGGACTTTGATCTTGTAAAATTAATGAGTACTTTAGTATTTTATTTGATGTTGAACTATAATTTGATATATTTTTTATTTTTATTTTTATCTCTTTTAATTTGACGTGTATATTAGTATTTTATTTGATTTAACTATTTCATTTTGATGTTTACATATTTTTAGTGTTTACGTATTTTTAATGTTTATTTACTTTTAACTTTTTTTAGTATTTTATTTGATGTTTAACTATTTTATTTTTATTTGATGTTTAACTATTTTTTTCAGTGTGTGTTTAAGTATTTTACGTTATGCCTATCTATTTCAATTTAGTGTAGTTTTAGTGTTTTGAATTAACTTTTAACTATTTTAATTTTGATGTTTAATTTAGTGTTTTCCTTTATGTTTAACGATTCAAATTTGATGTTTATGGTATTATTTATTACTATTTCAAATCAAAATGTCCATCATGGTGGATGGGAATTATATATTGGGCTCTCCACATCTTATTAAGTAAGCCAAGTAAAATTATTTGAGATTGTTACAAAGTGGATTGTCATCCTAATCTATGCGATAATATGATTATTTGAATGTGTTTCCTATATTTTGCCTCCATTCCAGTGTTAACGAAATTAGGCCAGATATTTAAACCATGCATATTTTGGTTACAATTAATGCAGCCTAGGTGGTAAATATGATTAGAAAGATGTAAAACTATCTGATTCCTTTTGCAATCAAAAAATGAGCTTCATGAGGAGAGGGAAGCAGCGGCCTATCTGATGTAAAGATAGGCCCTACTTTATGTTGTATGCATGCCTCAATGTCAACACGATTCCTCCTTTGTATATGCTTCTTTCTTTGTGCATGGTTGATTCGAGCCAAACTGCAAAAAAAACACAGCAAAAGCAGATGGTATTATTTATTTCACCAAGTTTTGTTTTAGGCAATCTAAGTTTTAGGCAATCTAAATGTTAGGCAGAGATCACAATTATTAAATATTTTGATTGAAATGGGGTTCTTTCTAAAAGCTGCAAATAAATTTGGGGAAAATGAAGTTTTGTATTAGTTTTTGCAGAAAGAACTCTGCCTAAAGTTTAGTCTGTCTCAAAGGAGACCGTCTCTGAATCTAATGATTTCTCATACGATAATATTATTATTCAACAAAGTTTTGTATGAGGCCGTTTTATAGCGAGACCAAGAATTAATGTGCAGTACAATGAAGTTTAATTAGAGATAGGGTACAAATATTATTAAAGAAAGTTTGGAAGAGTAAGGGGATCTGAGTGAAAATACTAATTTTTGGGGTGCTGAGCATAAATAATTGGGGAATTAATGATTCTGGGTCATAAGAATCTTGCGGATCATGGATTCGGATATGAGAAATCTGTGGATCAATGTTTCTTCTCATTTCAACGCAATGCAGCAGTTTTTAGTACAAAGCTTGATGTTTCATCTTCAATACTTGATGTTTCAACCAAACATTGAGATGTTTTTTCATAATCCTCTTTTCACTAAAATCATGTGGTTTAAAGTTAAATTTGAATCCTTTAATGTAAATCTTATGTCTACATGTTAAAAAATTTAACACTTGATACATGCTGATACTAGTTAGGGAAATTTTACTATCTAAAATTTAAATTATACTCCCTCTGTCCCACCAGTTTTGGCCTTTTTTTGTCAACTTTCTCAGACCATATTTGACCATAAATTTTAATTATTATATAGACTCTAATATCATCATGTGAGATGTTGTTAGACTCATATGTTAACGTAGTTTATAAATATCAAATTTTAATATACCATTAATATCCGTAATTAAAGTTATTGATGGTCAAACATGATTTGAGAAAGTTGATCAAACAATAGGCCAACACTGGTGGGAGGGAGGGAGTAGTATAAAAAATATTTTCAAAATTTTCAAATTTATTACTCCCTCCCTTGGTCCCAGCCCAAATTACCCACTTACTTTGTGACACTATTCTCTATCAAAGTTTGACCGCATATTTGAATAGATTTATGAAAAATAATATCATCGTATGTGATATTGTTGAATTCGTTATAACA
>JAULKK010275456.1:0-15013 GCA_032355705.1 Rubia peregrina
CTGATTCTGCCTTGTATACCCTTTGTATTTTAGTATATATATGAATACACACAGACACAATTATTTGTTGGTTTTACATTCTATCATGGTCTCAATAAATATTCCCTACCTTTTACAAAAAAATTGGATCATTTCTCCCCCTTCCCAATCACCGCCGACGCTACCCACCGCCGACGCTACCCACCGTCGACGCCGCCCACCGTCGACCACCCAATCAAGCTTCGATCGCCACCATCTTCAGATTCACTTCACCGATGCCGCACCGACGCCGACCATCCGCTCAAGCTTCAAGCTAATATTGCCACCGACGCCGCACACCGCCGACCATCCGCACAACCTTCGTGTGCGTGGAGAGCCGTTTCAGTGCTCTCTGAACTCCACTAAACGGTCAGCAACACTCTGGAGCGCAGTCGACCGTTCCAGAGGAGGAGGAGATGGTGCGTATCAATCACGCGCGAGGAAACTTCAGATTCACGCACCCGTTTCTTTGAGGCGCGTGCTCTCCATGCGCCCTGATTTTGGTCCAGCTCTTCATACCGTTAGCTACTCATTTTTCGCTGGATTTTGAATTTCTCACGATTTGCTCTCAATTTCTCGCGAGTCAGGTTATCATCTCATCAGAGACACTTCATTTTATCGCGAGTCAGTTCCTCCTTCTCGCGATATGGAGGGCTTCTCGTGTTTTTTCAGCTTCTCGCATCTTCATCTCGTCTCCTGGCCGGTCAGCAGCAACTTTAAAAAAATGAATTCTTTTGCTCGACTCGAATGACAATGGTGTCACTCCTCGGGTCATGTTGCTTCTTCCTGTCCTAAATTACACGACGAATGGTACCAGTTGCAGTGTCAATGGTGTAAGAAATTTGGACACTCTGCCTCGACATGTCCTTATTTGGTTTCTCGGGTTTCTTTTCCTGTTGTTTCACCACATATTCTCTGGATAACTGATTTTGGAGTTACCAACCACATGATTTCTTCTCAGTCCGCTCTTGAATGCGTGACTCCTTATTCTGGTAACCATCGTGTTTTTGTTGGTAATGGCTCTGCTCTTAACATTACCCATGTTGGTCATTATCGGGTCTTTAATTCATTATTTTTGTCTGATGTTTTGGTGGTTCCCCATATTACTAAAAATTTGCTATCTATCAGCAAGTTGACTCGGGATATGAATGTTGTTAGTTGTTTTGATGATTCTAATTTATCTAATATTCTATGAATTTGCTTCGGGATTTGCGTGTTTCTTCTCATGCGCCACATGTTTTGTTGTGTGATAATAATAGTACTCTCTTTCTTGCTCAAAATCCGGTTTCGCATAAGAGAGCCAAACATATTGATATTGACTACCTTTTGTGTGTGAAATGGTGTCTTCCGACAAGCTCAAGGTAGCTTTTGTTCCTACGGATCAACAGCTTGCTGACATTTTTACAAAGGGATTACCTCGTCCTCAGTTTGAGTTCTTCAAGTCCAAGCTTTGCGTTGCGACCATTCCCACGCTTCACTTGAGGAGGGAGTAATAGAATGTTAGATACATTAGAATCAGGTTAAGAAAAGAATACCCTTTCAGATTGGTTTTGTATATATCTTTTTCCATATATGATTCTACCTTGTATACCCTTTGTACTTTAGTATATATATGAATCCACGCAGGCACAATTATTTGTGGGTTTTACATTCTATCAGATCAGAAGTTAAACAATGACACAATTTATGTAAACGGTTAAAAATATAAATATATATGGTTACGAGGGTTCATTTTTAAGCTTGTTTATTTCCATGATATGAATGGAGTTGAATAAAATTAATTAAATTAAAATGAATTGAATTGAGCTAAACTCAAAATAACCGACATAAGTCAAATTCAAATAATAATACTAAACTGAACCAAATTAGTTAATTCAATATGTTTAATTTAAGAATCCTTCTGAAATAAATTCCACTTCATCTATCCCAAATTAAAAGAACTACCTTTGATTGACCGGTTTTAAGGATGATTGTGTTTCGAGGACTTTAATCGCCAGTGGTTATGAATTTGGAACCAAGATCCTAATCTACTTCCGATTCCGTAAAGAGGTAGTCCGACCAGTATTACAGCTCTGAATTTAGTATCGAATCCGGAATATTTTTGGGAACTAGCTCCAAACTCGGAAATACCTCCCCTTTTATGGTTTCTAATCGAATCATAGTTTCGACCTCAGGACTATGATTAGTGGAAAAATAAAAGGGGAGTTTAAACGGGTTTTCATTCTGTAAGACCTAGGAAGTGAAAGTAACAATACTTTGGGGCTTCAAGAGTAATTAATTGGGGAAGGTATGTCTACATATTCATTACTTAATTGGATGCATTACTAAGGTTTGAACTGTGTTGAATTTATGTTTTAGGGTTTAGGTCATTTGTTTTTAGGGCTATATATGTGTTGTATATATGAAGCAATGGATATTAATTCTAATTCAATGTACGAAGGCAGTAATGCATCGCATTGAACTTATTGGTAATGATCTTAGGAAATCACCTTATTACATTCCATAGGTTGAATAATTTATTGTGTTAGCGTTCGAACATACTTCCAAGAATGGTGTGGTTCGTACACATTACCCATGTGAGGATTGAAGGAATTATACAGTTTTGGGGGGAAATGAGTTGCGTGAACATGTTATGCAAGGGTTTCAAACTAGTTACACTTATTGGGTGTAGCACTCGGAGGTTATCAGAGTTGAAGATGTTAAAAGTAAGGAAGCCAGTGATTTAGATGGAGATGATGGATTTGATAAGATGGTAGAGGATGTTGCTAGATAATTTTATGGAAAACCCAAGGTCCTAAAAGTATTGCATAATGACAAGAAGACGACATTGTATATGGGCTCCAAACATTCAGTTTTGAGTACGACTTTGAGAATGATGAATTTGAACCCCAAATTCTAGTGGACTAATAAAGGGATGACGGAGAGTCTTGGAGACTCTTGAATTGCTTAGGGAATTTCATCATAAAGGTAATATTATGACAGTAGATTGTATGCCGCAAAAAGGATTATTTTCCCTATGGGAATGAAATTACAAAAAATCCATGCATGTCCGAATGATTTTATATTGTACAAAGGGAGGAGGATGAGGACCAAGAAAGATGTAGGGTGTGTGGTGAGGCTCAGTACAAGCTGGAACGGTGTGGAATTGTCGTCAATGCAGAAGTAGGGTTGAATTCAAAGTTTTGTCATATCTCTCTATCAATCCACAGTTGATGAAGTTGTTTGCTTACAACAAAGATGCCAAGTTTTTCATGGAAAAAGAGTTTGACCGGAAGACGATGTGATTAGGCATACGTCAGATGGTGAGCAATGGAAAAAACTTGATGCCATATACCCCGAGTTTGGATGAAAACCCCAACATTTGAGATTAGACTTATTTACTCATGGAATGAATCCAGTTGGTAATATCTATATCACACACATCTCTTGGCTTATTATGTTATTGATCTACAATCTTCCTTCGTGGCTCACAATGAAACGAAAGAATTTGTTAATATGATGATTTCGGGGACTACGCAATAGGTTAATGATATAGATGTTTGCCTTGCTCCTTTGGTTGATTTTTTTATGTTGTTCAAAGAAGGTGTCCACACGTACGATGATAGTGCGAAAGATTTTTTCACACTGCATGCCTTGATTTTTGCCCCATAAATAATTTCACATTGAATGCTTCATTTTTTCACACTGCATGCCTTGTATTTCTTTTATATGTCTTTAAACACTAATATGCAATGGTTTGTGGAGCGTGGAAAAGAGTTGAGACCTCTTAGACCACCTCTCAAACCCAAGGAATAGGCTAGGGACTCGACGTTGGTGAAGGGGGAACATGAATTCCAGATAATCGAGAGTTTAAAGTTAAAGATGACTCTTTGATTGACTGAATCTTGAAAGTAGGAATAAGTCATGAGGACGAAAATAACTATACATTGCTTTTCATTGTTTTGATGTTTTCAGTTGCTAGTTGTTTGCTTGTTTTGTGTTTCGCAAAGGAGGTCTTTTGGGAATTCTATTTGAAATTGATCTAGATTGAGTCTTCTTGTTTTGGTTAGGAGAAAAAATGACTTGGAGTGAAAAGTTGCAAAAAGGGATGAAAATTTCCCAGTGGTGTCCAGGGGCACGAGCCGTGCAAAATGACTCTGCTTGTGTAGGAAGAACTGGCAAAAGGCCTTCATATGGCACGACCAAGTCATGCCTCGTACCAGATGAACATTACTTCAGTCAAGTAAAAATGAAGAATTTTGGTAAAAATAAAACTTTGCCAAAATGAGCATTTTGCCACATCAAATCTGTAGTTTTCTTTTCCCCAAATAGTGCCAGTTGTATTATATCAGGCAATAACTCCTCCTCTGAACATGAATTAATGAAGCTTTAACTTCCAATATTCATTTTCTTCATAAACCATTACAATATTCTCTCTCTCTCTCTCTCTCTCTCTCTCTCTTTCTTAGACACGCCATTTAGTAATCATCATTAAATATTTGAATCTGATTTCACCATATCTTCTCCCATCAATGTAGATCACTTAAGTCACATCTATAACTCCAAAATATTCTCCCTCATTTTACAAGATCTAAAATTCAAATTTGGGCATACTCTCTCAAAGTAGAACACTCTTTTCTTTTTCTTGTGTAGTCTTCATCTTCTAGCCTCCAAATTTGGGTAATGGTTTAAAATTTGTGTTTACTTGCTTTCATTGGCATGATTGTGTTATATGGGGGGAACATGAAATTTGAAAATTTTGGATGTTTTGTGGGTGTATGTGGGTTATATGCATGCTTTTAGGTTGAATCAAGTGTGAGGGAAGACTTTGAATTTTTAGTTGGGATTACATGATGTGCTAAATGTTGGATGTCTAGGAAACATGGTTCTAAATAAGTGATCCCCGTGCTTAAATATTAGTGTCTTGCCATTGCCATTTTCTCTTGTGTTTTAATAGAAAGGGTCCTAAGAGGAGTAGACCTGAAAAAGGAACTACTTCCCGAGTTGAGAAGGGGAAGAGTTCGGCTAAAGTTGGGAGACAATAGCTGAAAACACCCTTGGATCCTACTCCTGCTATTGTTGATGACTTTATGGGGATGGAGAACATTTGTGAGAGCACGGCTCGGAAATGGAAGAACCTAAATAAGCCAAAGAGGGTAATCTTAGAGACCAAGTTTTCATGCAAAGAGACATTGGAGGCACTGGGCCTACTATAACTCGTCACCTACTTGTTAGGTTAGGATTGCCTAGAAGGTTTCCTGGAGATGCATTCCAAGACTTACATTCGTTGGACTTTTGAGTTCTTTTCAACCGTAAAGCAAAAAATTGAAAATGAATGGAGGAGAACTACTCATCCCACCTAGATTACAATTAGTATTCAATGACTCATCAGGATATCGCAAGAGCATTTGGGTGGAAGTACGGGAAGAAGGTCCCAACGACACATATGCTAGGTCTCCCGTTCCCTTTGGGTAGCTTTTGGAAGAACTTGGCAGGTGTGGGTAGAAATCATTCAGGCAAGAATACCGCAATAGTCCACTAGGATTTGCAGTATGCCCAACGCCTCCTATCCATAGGAGTTCTATGTCATTGAGATATCTCTTAATGCCCTAACAGAGAAGTGCAAATTCTTTGGGCTATGACTTCAAAGGGAAACATTTATCCCATCATGGTGGAAATGTTTGTGGAAGAGTAGGTGTTCATGGGGAAGAAGAGAGTCTGGGAGATACCAATAGGAGTAATGGTCGGCCTTCTTGCACAATATCTTGGATATGAAGTGCCTCCCCACTTTGTTCTGGCAAACTTGGGTCGTTCAGGGACAAAGTACACCATGGAGAAGTTGGTGAAAGCTTCCATGATCGCCACCACCACTACGGAGGATCGGTATGTATGGAAATATAGTGGTGCATCTGTGTGCAATTTCATGGTGCTTCCAAAACCCAAAAGCACGACCATCACTCCTCACATCATTTTGGAAGATCTTTTTATGGCTCTCGATCCGATGTTCGAGAAGATTTTCTATAACACCTTATCGGCTCCGGATGTAGACATTAAAGAAGAAGGTGAAAACCCCTCTAGAGTGCAACCTACCCAAACCAACCTACCAGCAGATATCTTTAATCAATTCTGCACATGTAGGGAAAAACTCATGAGTTCAAACCAAATAGTGCAAGAAGTGAGTCATGTGGTAGGTGGGATGAGCTTACAAATGGAGGTGTTTGGGATAAGGCTTGATTCTATAGATGGGACCATGATGACTTGGGTATCTAGGATTGATTCCATCGAGCGAGAAATGAGGGAAGAGTTTTCCATAGTGAATGAGAGGGTCGAGGAACAAGAGGAGACCATACAAAAATTAATTGAGAGGATGCATGCCTCGAACCTAGAGGGCTTCCGCGACCTCATTCCCTAAAAAAGGCACGAGTTAGGGAAAGAAGACAAACAGATAAAGCTGGAGACGAGGCATATGAGAGTGGACCCTTTGGGGTCCCAAGAGTTGGTGCTTACCATTCTCCCTACTACCCTTTAAATTTTTATACTTTACATGATGCGTTGGGGACAATGAAAAGTCTAAGTGTGGGGGAGGAAGTAGTTAGGCACTTGAAAATTCTAGCAAAATATCTTTGTGTTTGTTTTGTATTTCTTATTCTCCACTTAGTATGAAGCCTATCTTGGGGGATTTATGCTACACAAAAAAAATTAAAAGTGTGAGTGAGGGTAGTGTGAGGAATTAAATTATGGATTTCTTCTAACAAGATAAGGACATCCTATTAGCTTTTCTAGGTCATTAATTATATTAACTGCCATGAGGCTGTCATATTCAATAAGAAACCTATAATTCAAAGGGCTGCAATGTGCAGGTATGATTTTATGGCCATTAACTTTTCTTTCAATGAGGAGATGCATTTTTTTTATAAAAAGGCATCTCTAATCAGTGAGTCATTTGAGTCTTTGGCTAAAATTCCTATCACCGTATCACTTCATTCAGCTTTCCCAGGCACCATCAATGTTTACTTTAAGGAAACCTGGTGGTGGTTTTTCCAATTTCAAGATTCGGATGGTGGATTTTGGTGGGGGCCTTGTGGAAATGATTGTACCTTCGAGTGCAAAGTTCCTATCATAGGGAAAGTTTGAAAAAAAAACTAGTTTGGCTAGTAAGGAGAAAAACAGTAGGTCTTTGATTCCCTTGAGAATGTGGGCAGGGAAGCAAATTTCCCCATCATATATACACCTATTTTATCTTTCCATAAAACCATTATGTTATTCATAGAAAGATAATGAACATAAGTTTATGTATGTTAGATACTCCACCAAATGTCTAGTAGAAAGAAAGTCTCCCACAAAGAGAGTCAAATAGCATATCAGATAAACCAAGAATTGAATGTATCTCTTTCCACACTGTAGCAGCTAGTGTACATGAGTTAAAAAAGTGGTCCAAGGAATCAACATGTTGACAAGCTACACACTTAGATGCAATTTGGAATCCAAAAAAAACTACCATGTCATCAAATGGAAGAAGAAAGTTAACAACCTTTCACATAAAGATGGATATTTTTTTTGTAGCCTATGATTCCAAATCATTTTGGTAGAGGGAAAGTTACCTAATTTTGGTGTCAACAATTCATATGCACTTTTGAAAGTGAATTGCACCTTCTTCTCAGGTTTCAAGATGAAAAAATCTATTCTGATAGGATTAATGGAAGCATCCAGTTAAAAGAAGAGGATATCATTGATCTAAAATGGGAATAACTGGGGAAGCCGTTGTACTTTATTATTGACAAATTGAGCAACGTAAAAAGAGATGGGAATTAAAGTGGAAGAAGACTTAATAAAGTCAATTAGAGGGTCGTGGTCAGTTCAGTTGGAGGACAAGAAATTACATCTTCCTTGGTCATGGATTACTCTAGTGTTGAGTTCAGCTAAATGATTAACCGAACAAATCCTTCTCCACATCTGAGATTTTCTATGTGAATCTTTACGACACCAAAGGAGTAAGCTATCTTTTCACATGAATTTTTTATACTTCACCTTTTTACTTGGTGTGATGGTGGTTTAGATTACTTTAGTTTTTTGGGATATTAGAGTATGAGAGATTCGTATGTCTCGGGGGCTAGGATATTCTTGAAATAAAATGTTGGATGTTTTGGGAAAACCTTTGCATGATATTCTACTCTAAGATCTTTTCTTGTTCTTATATACTCGAGGACGGGTAAAGGTTTAAGTGTGGGGGATTTATTGAGACGTCAAATGCATGTATTTTCTGAAACATTTAACATCTCTTTTATTATCTTTTATTTGGTAGATTGCTAGATTTAGCTAGGTTTACATTGGAAGGGGATTAGATGCCCTTTTTGGTTGTCCTATCTAAATTCTTTATTTTGTAGTCTACTTTAGGTCTAATGGATTTATGGTCCCTATGAGCGTTTAGATCCATTTTTGTGAGCTTTACTTGTTTATTGCTCGTACGCACTTCAGGATATTTTTTAAAAGCCCATTCACAAGAATATTAATAGATCTTAGAAATACATTGCAAGGATCGTAGAAGATTGAAAGCCATGAGCTAAAACATGGTAGTAGATGGATGCACTAAAGAAAAAGAGCTAAGTGCGGAATATTTGAAGACTGGAATAGCCCATGCAAATTTACATGTCCCGTGCCATACCTCATGCTGAGAAATTGAAGGCCAGAGCACGGGCTGCAAAATCATGCACGACTCGTGCAATCTTGCATGGCCAGCACACTCAGAAGATGACAAACACACTCTAGACGGTGAGATGCGTAGATTTTCACATCCCGTACACTCAAGAAAGCCAGGGAACACCTCCAGCCCGTGAATTGCATGCTTTTACACTGGCCATGCTGAGCGAGTTGTGTACTATTGCACGGCCCGTGCTAGCGTGGCTGCTGGGGTTTCCTAGATTTTAGGTCTTTTTAAGATCCAATCTTACCTACTATATAATCCCCATTTAGTCTTCTATGGTTAGAGAACCACTTTGTAAGTATTATTATAGTAGTAGGTAGGAAAAAAGGCTATTTCCTACCTACTACAAGTAGGTAGGTTTTTCTTATGGCATTAAATCCAATGGTTGCTTTGGATTTATTATCTCTAGAGTAGATATTTTCTCGGGTTAATATTTACATTCATGATTTGATTTTGACTTTGTAAGATAGATTACCCTATCTATTTATGTACTATGAATATTTGTGCTTGATTTGTAGTTTGCATTCTAGTATGATTTATGTCATATTATGCTTTATGATGAATCCATAAATTCATGCATAGTATACATCATACTAGACTATTGAATGCTTTCTTGATAAGTGTTAGATTAGATCTATTGTAGACTTGAGAGTACCGGGGAGTACCGATCCGATCGTTAGACTCTAATTTTAATTGACTAATCGAGTGTGATTTCTTGTTGGAGGCATTAGACTACCTAATAAGGGGAAACCCTTGGCTTACCCCGATAGATTAAGCATTATAATTTTTAGCAAGTAGGGTTTTGGTACAACCCTAGAGTCATTATGAGATTCTAATTCATTTGCTTTTTTAGGCCTAGGGTTGGTGTCCAAAGTGAATGGTCTAGGACGTATTTTCCTTACTCTCATATCTAACAGTTGTGACCTACGCAAGGCTGAGATCCTTTAATTCATTAAAATTGAGAATGAGATGACTGGGAATAAATTGAGGTATCGAAAAGGTTAATTTAAGTGGATTCCCTAATTACGGAGGCAGTGTGATGGCGGTAACGAACCTTTGTGTGACAGACATTAGGAATTCCCGACCATGTCCCCACTATGTGACATAGGCATGGGATAGGTTTATATGTCTTACATGTAATAGAATCTAGGATCAAATTCATTAATCAGTCATGTTACACAAATATCCCAAAGGCTAGCTTATTATAGTTTTACTCTCTTTGCTTTCATGATTTTAGTTATTAGACGCACCCCCCCCCCAATTATCTATTCGTAAGCATTAGCTACTCCCGAAACACAATTGGGGTGATTCTCGAGTGTGGGTTGTGTAAAGCTAACCCTCAAATTTTAGTATCTCCGTGGACGACCCCGGACTTGCCACTAGCTACTCTTTAGTGGTTAGTACTGAGTACAAGAGAAACTTATAAATTTCTATCTTTGACACTCTCCACTCCACGGGGCCTCGTAGGGTGTGGTCAACTTTGAGGACCTATGGTGGTGTGAGCAAGTTAACCAAACACTAATGCCCATCTACCTATTGTGAGTAATACATTTATCCATGCAAATGAATAATTTATTATGTTTAACATGTTTACAATTAATGTTCTCACTTTTGTATGGAAGGTACATGTATGACTTTACGAATCAAAAGGAGAAGGTTTGGATAGGATATTTGCACCTGTGATGACTCAAGATATTGGTTTTTTAGTATAAGAAAGGATCAATTACATCCGCAAAAGTCTAGAACTGACAAATAAAAAATTATTCGTTGCACCACATATTGAGAGGGGAGGGTTAGATACTCGTTTACGTAAATAATTCTATGTATTATTTTTATGTAAGTAAATGTCGCAGGGACCATTGGATATTATTTTTTGTTACTTTCATAAATGGGGGGCGCCTGAAGCTGGCGGCGCGTTAACTGTACACGCCTATATGACTTTTACCTTTAGAGCTTTCGTAAAGGTCAATTACAAATTGGTTTTAAATTACTTCTCTAGTCCAATATCTAGTCACTTCCCATATATGAAAGGGGCCGTGTCTAGAGCTGGCGACAAATTGACTACATTCAATGGAGGTGCGATTGGCGCATCGGCTGCACGTGCTGGCAGAGCATTCGGTGCGTGCGACTACACATGCGGCAGCGTGTTCAGAAGCATGTTGGGTTGTGGACATATACAATTTTCTGACACTTTCTGAGCTCCCGGGACAAAATGTAAATCATAATAATCTAAAACAATGGGCAATTTTGCTGATGCAGATGGATCAAACACCTATGAAGGCATAGCTGAAGGTTCCAAAAATGCAGAGACATTGAGTGAAGGTGGATCAGTAGCAATAGCAGTGTGGGTCTCCAGAAAAAAACATCTCATCAAACTAAGCATGACGAGTGATGTACTCCTTCTTCGTAAGAGGATCAAGATAATGATAACTCCCTGTACTATGAATTGTAACCCAAAATTATATGAGACATACTCTGAGGTGCCAAATTATGCGCAGCATAAGGTTGTAAATACGGAAAAACTCAACAGCCAGATGGATGAAATTTGGATTAGTCAGGAGTTATACCAAAAATAACAGAGCGGAGATCGACCAAATAAAACCGACATTAGCATCCTGTTGATGTTGCAGGCTGGTGTAGAAAAAAACATCATGCCAAAATGAATGATGAAGGCTGGAATGAAAGAGCATCAACAATCCTGTCTCAGTGATGTGACGATGCTTTCGCCCTACATGACCATTTTGCTCTAGAGTGTATGGACATGAAAACTAATGAGGAATGCCCTTGGATGCAAAATGTGATTACATGTGATGATTCCGAAACTCGGTTCCACCATCACTCTGAAATACTTTAATGGCGGTAGAATAGTAGTTTTCAACAAGAGCCTCAAAATGCATATAACCCTCTACAAAATCAGACTTTCGCAGTAGAGGATATAACCAGGTGAACTAAAAAATCATCAAAAAATGACACAATAAGAATACGCGGCATGAGAGAAGATGGGAGAGGGTCCCCAAAGATTAGAGTGAACAAAATCAAGTATGTGGGATGCACGTTTTAAATTATCTCTAAAAGTAAGATGCTTGCCTTTAGCCATCTCAAAAGAAGGACATAAATGAGGCTTAGGCGTCAAACTAGTAACTAACAAAGAAGAAATGATAGGGGGAACATGACCCAATTTATTATGCCAAAGTTCAAAACATGTTTTAGAAGCACTTGAGGCAACAAAAGCAGATAAAGCAGCACCACCAAAATCCAAAACATATAAACCCCTACCACGATAGCCTTTACCAATAACATCACTAGTAAACTTATTAGAAATAGTGAAAGAAGAATCGTCAAAACAAATAACTCCATTCCTATCTCGAGTCAACATGCTAATAGAAAGTACCTTTTTAGTAATTTGTTGAACCACCAAAACATTGGACAAGGATAATGAATCAGAGACTCGAGAATGACCAACATGGGTCATGTTAAGAGCAGAACTATTTTCAACAATAACATGATTGTTACCAGAATAAGGAGTCACACAATCATGAGCGGACTGAGAAGAAATCATGTGGTTGGTCGCGCCAAAATAAGCTATCCAGCGAGTATGCGGTAAAGATCCAGAAGAAGAAGCCTGGGAGATCAAGTGAGAACAATCGAGGCAAAGTGACCAAATTTCTTACACCATTGACACTGCAACTGGCACCATCCACGGTGCATTTTAGAGAAATAGGAAGCCACATGACCCAGAATGTGACATCATTGACACCGTGTTTGATCAAAATGAGACATAATATAAAAACCAATTTATTTATTTAGTTATTAATAAGAAATCGATGTTGACTGGACGCGGACTAGGATGTTGACGAGGCGCTGATTGGTAGTAACAAACTCGTGAGACAGTGGATCAACTCGCGAGAAATTGCTTCAACTCGCAAGAAGATCTTCAACTCACGATAAATTGACAAAGGTGAGGAATCCCCTTGATATTGAAACTCGTGTGACTCACACGCTTGGAGGAGCGACCGCAAAGATGCATGCGCAGAAGACTTACGGTGCATGTGGCTCACTCGCGGGGAAGGCAGCGACGAGATTTGACGCCATTCGAGGAGGCCGGGTAGTCAGAACTTGGGAAACCATGACGCTGGAAAAACCTATGCGAATGCCAGAAACGAAGAAAGCGCAAATGGGACTGAACATAATTTAGCTTGAGATAGCCGAACTGGATTGAAATTAAGTAGCGGCGAACTAGCTGCTTGATCGGAGAAGATAAGGAGCAGAAGAAGTGGCCACTAATCAGAATTGAGCTATAGCCAAAGGACCAAGAAAACGGTGGCAGAGATAGGTACCACGGACGGCGGAGACGGTGGCAAAAGACGGCGGCGGCGGGTGGGGTGACCCATAAAAAATGAACGGAAATTTATGTTAGTAATTTCGGGAGAAGAGAGACAAAATTCAATAAATTTAGTGAGATCTGACTGATATCATGATAAAATGTAAAACCCATGAATAATTGTGGTTGTGTGTATTCAAATTGTGTGCATATATATAGTGAGTATAAAGGGTATACAAAGCCTAAATAATATGGAATATGATATAAACAAAACCAATCGGAAAAGGTATTCCTTTCTTATCCTGATTCTAAATCAGATATATATCTATTAATCTAACTACTTTTAATCCATTGATCTTACACTAGCGCAAGGAGTCTCGCGGTCAAGAGTGGACAAAGAGGAAGTCATGTGGTTTGTCGCACCAAAATTTGCTATCCAGTGATGAAACCGATCCAGATGAGGAGGAAGCGGTAGAGAGGAGGAAGAAGAAAACTGAGAGGACAAGGGAGGATACGTCGAGGAATGATATTTGAGAACCACTTCTTTAGTCACATCACCATCTCTAAAAAACAGTTACATTTGTATTTATATTTTATAAAATACCAATATCATAATAATTTAAAATTATGTTGCATTGACTATATAAATATAAAACCAACATGTTTATTCTTTCATCCAAAATAATATTTTATATAAAAATTTAAATGATTAGGATTTCATAAACACAACGGCTTTCGTTGCAAATATTTGTTTGTATCATAATCAAAATTTAAAAATATAAACACTATATCAAATTTTGGATAAATGTCTATCTATCAAAAAATAGTTCATCAAAATTTTTTATAAGACAAGTGAGTTTTAAAACCACTCCGATTAAATAATTTTTTTAAATATGGTAAAGGATTTGATATAAGGTATCCAATTTTTTTAAAACAATATCTACACATATATTCAAATTCTATATTATTCATAAAATAGATAAATAAGCATATATAATTCTAAATGAAATATAAATAAATATATCTAAATTCAAATTTACACATACTCAAATATACTTATTTTAGTAATATATTTAGCATAAAAATATTAAATCTAATATAATAGATTATGTGATATAAAATAATATCAAATGCATAAATGAAAAATAAAATATTAAAAAGAAAAAATAATTGAAAAAATATATAATCAAAATTTAACTTCGATTATAATCCAATCAAATTTAACTATGAATAAACATATCTAAATTTAAATACTCTCACACTCAAGTATAATTAATTTAGTAATATGACTAGCACACAAAAAATGCCATTTCACAAAGTAGTTCACTTAATTAAATATCAAATATAAATACATTAAAAATAATCATAAAAAGTATAATTAAAAATAACAGTAATCCATATTGTAAAATTATATGAGCTAATTTATAAATCAAAATTTTGATAACCGTTAGAAGCTTTTCAACAAGAAAAATACAAAAAATGCAATGCCAGAGTGTAAACCATTCCTTGTTAGCATTTGCACAAAGAAAGAGGTACAACTTCTTAAATAAGGAGTAACTCCTTATTATTAAGGAGTGATATTTAAAACTTCACAATGATGCTCATTAAATAAAGAGTGCTCCTTATTTAAAAAATAAATTTAAAGAGCTATCATGGTGGATGCTCTTAGGTGTTTGATAGTGGTTCTACAGCATGACCTTTTGCGGCCCTACTATTAGTGATTTCAGCTTGTTTACTACTTTTTGTACAACTGATGATATTGGTGTCAGTTTCTTTAGGAAAATAGTTCTGAAACCAGGAATACACCTCATGTTTACCTTTTTTTAAAAAATAAATAAATTGCAGACCTTTGTAAGGATTTAGACCTAATGTTATTTTTGATGAGCTTTGTGTAAAAGTAAATTCCCCTTGACTAGGTTATAGATTATTGAGAGAATAAATAGAGTACATAAAGGGTATAAAAGTAAATATCTAAACCCTAGCATAGTCTCTAG
>JAULKK010275466.1:0-15010 GCA_032355705.1 Rubia peregrina
TTCAATACAACATCTCTAAGCTTCATTTTTACCTTGTCATAGATCCAGCTATATCACTTAGAGGATCATGAATATAACCCTTGAATGTTTGATCAAGATGTGGAATGACTTAACTTATGGTGGTGGTCGTATCCAGATATCAATCAATTATAATATTTTATATTTTTTGACAAAACCAATCGTTCGTCGCTAACCGTTACATGTTATTAAATATTCAATAACTCATAAAATGGTTAAACGTCTTACAACAATCACTACTGAAAAACAGGGTCACAGTCACTCGTATCTTTCCCTGGGGGAAAAAATACCGGTGCTGATGATATATGAGGCACTGGTTTTTTGTCAAAATTCAAGGAAACTGGTGCCACTGGCCATTTTCAACACCAGATTAGTGCTACAGGTGCTGAAACTGGTGCCGACAATGAAATTTAGCACCTTTACGAGATGGAAAAAGTGAAATACACCGGTGCTAGCAATGTATCCAAGTAAGTAAGGGTAATTTTGACGCGTAAAATAATGGAGGGAAATAGGTAGCACTAGTTTGGAGCGAAAAATCGGTGCTTCATATTGAATTACCAGCACCGGTAACAATTTGTCTGGTGCTGCCATAATAGGTCCCACAAAAAAGTGATTGGTGCTATAATTGAATTCCAACACCGGTATACTAAATTGGATAAAAATCAGTGTTGTAATCTCAATTACCCGACAAAAATGTGGTGGGAAATTTTTAGCACCATTTTTTAAATATAAAACTGGTGCTAGAAGAGCAGTTAATGGTCACCAACCACTATTCATTGACGGGTAAAAAGTGGGAATTTGGAGAGAGAAGCTCGTCAATGGTATTTTTTGGAGGGTTTTGACATTGAATGCTCACATAAGGACCCACAAAGGTTAGTTTTTATATTGTTTGTCATGTTATAAATGATGGAATATGGCACAAATAGTGTGTATGCATATATTTTGTGTGTTCGATCATGTTCTTGATCATTTTATCATGGAATATATGTGATTTTTTTGTAGATTTCTTTGTGTAATTAATACTTTGTTCAAGAATGTGAAATTCTTGTGTAAGGTTTTAATGTTGTAATGTGAATTGTATGCATGGTTTCCCTAATTGATTTTTAGTGTTTACAATATTGCGTAGCTATGGTGAGTGTGCAAAAGTTTAAATGTGGTACTTTCATTATTTTGTAGAGATGGAACATGCAATGGAGAGGCGTAAGCATGTGTCTTGCGACGTAAGTCGTTTGAGCAAATAATATGTTGATTTTGTGGAGGATTTTGTGGAGCACACATTTAGTTGTGAGAAGCGAGTGTTATGACCTTGCCGTGATTGCCAGAATCATAACTGTAGCGGTGATAGACACATCATGAAACTTCACTTGAGTACGAGAGGGTTTGAAAACGATTATTTGGTTTGGACCTTTAACGGTGAGAAGGCACCGCTAAAGGTGGTTGTCAGTAGTGGTGCAGAGTGTTTCAGAAATTTAAATTTAAATAATATATGTGAGGACTTTGTCAGTGAATTTACGGGAAGGCATGAGGTTTTGTCTAATTTCTTAGGTGAGAAGGACATGCCTTTGTATCCTGATTGCAATAAGAAGGATACGGTGATGTCATGTTTGATGGAATTGTTTTATAGGAAAAGTGTTGTTAAATGGATCGACATTAGCATGAACAAGTTGCTAAAGTTATTGAATAAGAAGCTTCTGTCCTATAATGGGATACCAGACAACCTTTATGAGGCAAAGAGAAATCTTTGTCCGTTGGGATTGGAGAATGAAAAAAATACATGTTTGTCCCAATGATTGTGTTTTGTACAGGGGTTATTGGGAGAAGGAAATGGCTTGTCCCGTATGCCATGTGTCACACTACAAGAAAATGAGAGTTGTGTTTGTCGGCGAAGATGCTATGGTAAAGTTAGGAAACAGGTTCCAGCGAAGTGCATGTGGCATCTTCACATTATTTTGAGGCTGAAGAGGTTTTTCCGGAATGCCAATGATGCAAAGAATATGATGTGGTACATGTAAAGGGGTTGTCCTCAAGATGATGTGATTCGTCATCCAGCTAATGTCGATAAGTGGAAGAGATTGGATAAGAGGTATCCAGAATTTTCTAGTGAATCAAGGAACTTGAGAATGGTTTTGTGTACTGAGGGAATGAACCCTTCAATAACATGTCATCCAGGCACTCTTCTTGGTCGCTGATGCTTTCCATATACAACCTTCCACTGTATTTGTGTATGAAGATGAAATATGTGTTGATGCCTTCATTGATTTCAGGCCCAAACCAGCCCGAAAATGACATTGATACGTATCTGGCACCTCTGATAGTAGATTTTAAGCTTCTATGGTGCGAGGGTGTTGATGTGTTTGATTGTTTCAGAGGATCGATATTCAATTTAAAGGCAATGTTGTTTTGTATTATAAATGATTTTCCAGCATACGGTAACCTTTCAGTTTATGTGGTGAAGGGGCACAAGGGGTGTTCCGCGTGCGAAGAGTCTACGGATTACTAATAGGTGAATAATGGGTACAAGACAGTGCATTTGGGTCACCAGTAATTCCTCCCGATGAAGCATAAATTGCGTGAGGATGGATTTCAGTTTGTTAGGGGGGGGAGGTCCAAAAGGCACCAAAACCATTGAAGCGGGTTGTCATACATAACAAGGTTAAGAAATTGAATGTTGTTCTTGGGAAGAAGATGAAGAAAGTGAATACATCTGTTGAAGGTCCTTGGAAGAAGAGATTGTTTTTTTAATTTACCATAATGAGAGCATTTGGAGGTTCGTCACTGTTTGGATGTAACGCACATTGAGAAGAATGTGTGCGAGAGTTTGATTGGTACGTTACTCAACATTCCCGGGAAGACGAAGAACAACTTGAATGTACGAATGGATTTGTTAGAGCTTGGAATTTGGTCGGACCTAGGCCCGGAGGTGAGGGGAAATCGAACATACCTCCCTCTTGCACCGTACAATGTTTTAGTGAATGAGAGGAGATCGGTTTACGAGTGCATCCATGGAATAAATTACCATCCAGATACTTTTCTAATGTTAGTCACTTTGTGAATGATGATTTGAGTTTGAACCCCTTGACATTGCATGATTGTCATCCTTTGATGCAAAAATTGTTACCATTAGTGGTGTTATGGAGGAGGATATGCAATTTAGCGTTATACAACTTTGTTTCTTCTTCAACTCCATTTGTCCTAAGAATATAAGCTGTCAAGCGCTTGATGTGTTAGAGAGGGAGGGGGTTTTCGTAATATGTCAGCTGGAGAAGTACTTTCATTCGTCCTTGTTTGATATAATAGTTCACCTAGTCATTCATTTGGTTATTGAAATTCGTTTATGCAGTCCTGTAGGGATGCATTGGATGCACCCTTTTGAGCGGAACATGGGTGTTTTCAAAGGATACGTTCACAACGGTAGTAGTCCGGATATGAGCAGGATGCAAAGGTACGTGACTGAGGAGATCATTTAATACTGTACTTTGAACTTAGTTGGTTAGAAATCGGTTGAATTACCTGAACAAGAGAACTTTGGTAGGAAGAGTGGGGTCCCACGCTTGAAAGGCACAGTTCATACACCCTTCTATGCTGGGTTCATGACAGTTCACATGTACGTGTTAAGGAATAGAAGCGAGATGATAACCTATGTTCAAGGGCACATGTTACTATTAAAAGCACTGTATCCAGAATGGCCTTCAAACAAAATACAACTGGAGCATTCTTTGACATTTGTAAACTGGTTTTACGAACGTTGTAATATGGACGACATGCCTAATAAACTATGTGTCTTTACAAGATGGCTAAACTAAATTGTTAGAAGGTACCTAAGGTATGATATTAATGATTTTACTTTTGCAAAGACTGGAGAAGACATCAAGAGCACCACGCAGAATAGTGGAGTGTACATTGAGTCTGAATCGATGTGGCAATCTAGCAAGAAGACAAAAACCTTATCGTAGCAGTCATGGCCTTTTACAAGGTGATTGAGGAAATTTGGGAGTTGGACTCTGTTGAGTTCAAATTTGTGGTCTTCAAGTGCTGGTGGGTTGACAATGGCGATAGGGCTCTTACGTAGAAACCCATAGGTTTCACATTGGTGAACCTTGCAAGGGTTGGGTTCAAGGATGACAAGTTCATCTTAGCAGTTCAGGCACACCAGGTTTTTATGTCAGGGATCCTAGCAACGAGAAGTGGCATGCTTTCCTACATGGAAATAAGTTCTATTTCGATGAGGAGATTTATTGGCCTGTCCGAGAAAATCTCTTGAGTTTCTATATGTGTTTCCAAGTTTGGAATATGTAGGCGAAGCTTCAGTAGGTAGACGGTCACACGGTGCTAGATTGTGGGTTGATGAGAGAGCGCCAATTATCGTTATAATGCATGTAAGGATACTGCATGTAATCGCTGTAATTATCGTTATACTTTTGTGTACTGGCCACTGTCATATGTTATCACCCAACCATAAATATTTTGATATAAAATTGTTAATTGAGGTTAATTTTGTATGAAGTGCAGTGTTGCATGTTTTCATTTTTTGACAAGGGTTGGGAAGGGGATTATTCAGTACCGCTTTTACATTGCAAAACGGTGTTGTGAAACGGAGTATGTGCTTTGTTTCTAGTCTGGCACCAGTATTTTCCATTTTTAGCACCGGTTTTGGTACCGGTGCATACTGGTGCTAAGAACTTTGTAAAATTTTATTTCTTTAGCTCTCGGGTTGAAAATGTGTTAATAAAAATTTATTTACAGCAGTCGTAGGCAGCTGCTTCGTCAATATGCGACACCGGTTTTTTTATTTCCAGCACCAATTTTTGTGACCGGTGCTATGTACTTAGGCAGTTTTTTAATTTCTCTCGAGTGAGGAAAAAGAAGGGGGAAATTATTTAATGTAGCCTTAGGTAGCTACTTGAAATTCAGATGGAACATGTTTTCTTATATTCAACACCGGTTCTTGAACCGGTGCTGTAGAGTTAGAATATTTTCATTACCTTTAATCTCTGGTTGGAAATGTATTTATAATAATTGATTTAAAGCAGCCGCGGGTATCTGCTCATTTATATACAGGCACCGATTTTTCTTCGTTTTACCGGTGTTGAAAATTGCTGCATAGTTAAAACATCCTTTTCTCCTTTCTCCATCTTTTTGTAATTCACAAATTTGGAGAGAAGCTCTAGTTTGCAAGCATCATCGGTTGATCAACCCAAGTTTTCTAACTGAATAAGGTCTCCTGCTTGACCTATTTTAGTCATGCTTCTCTAAGAATATTTATCTTCAATCGACATGGGTAAGGTTTTCTGACGGAATCTCGGTATCAAAGGTCCTGGTGCAATCACATGAGTAAGGTTTTTGAGTATCAGTTCTCGTACCTAGGCAATGGGAATAGTAACGTGGGAACCACTTCAGAAGATGCACTGACTTTGGATGAAGATCCACTTGCTAGTTATTATTCATGATTTTCATTGAAAATTCGTAAACTTTGTTTTTTTAAGTTTTCCAGTTTTCATATTTTCATTAAACAAGTGTTTGTTATTATGATGACAACATATAATTATTATCCATCGAATGGACTTTCATAAATTATTGATATTGAATTTAAAGTGGCAAACAAATATGATTTCCTTTCACTAAATCAACACTACATTCCCAGATTTAATCTACAACATGTACCATCACTTATTAATTTTGTCCAAAATTAATTCGAACCCATAAGATTCCTTAATTTATGAGTTAATAACAAAATTCAAGTGTTTCGGACCAATGGACAAGGTTTTCACCCACTTTTGGGCAACAATGCGATTTCCCAAAATGTTGTAAGTGTTTTATACTTCCAATCATGTCCGAATCACTCTTTTATGATGATACATTACCCAATTTCAATATGGAATTGCCAATTTTGCGGTTCGACAATTTCAAAATTCTTGGAGGGACCTAAGGCCAAAAGGCAAAATTTTCACTCCTCGGTCCAAATAAAAATCCGATCGGATAGGCTGCGACATTATCAAACCAGGGCGTACATCCCATGGTCATATTAAAAATAATTTAATATAAATTTGGAAAAACTAACGGACAATGCTTCTTCTTTACACTTCCTAGCTTCTAAGTAACAAAGAGTAAGATACTCTAAGACTGTATTAGCGCTTTATTATATTTCATGAAAATATCGTATTCTATTGAAACCCTTATACTAACCCAAAAATACCCAATTTGAGGTTAATTTATGTGTAACAGGATGGTGTAACGCAAAATTGGGCAATAGTGTAATTTTTAATAGTTAATAACGAATTATCAGCGCCGATCCAGTTGACCGGCAAATTTGTAAAACGGGACAATCGGTACTTTAATTGAATAATATGAAGTTCAATTGATCATCCAAGATGATGGAAAAAACTTACCCCCACTAATATGGGCTATATCACAATTATTTAAAAAGTGTGTGAATTTTTATTGGTACCGACCGGTATGTTCTACTGGAAAAACGGTGCTAAAATAGACTAGGAATGGAAAATTTATTTTTTTTCTTAAAAAAGTTGGCAGGAAATTCAAATTTTCATGAAATTTAGTATAGCACTGGTTTCCATACTAGTGCTAAGTCGAATATTTTAAATTTCCCCCCAAAATAAGTTAATTCAGCCCAAAATCACCAACTGGCACCGGCATTACTTACACCAGTACCAATTTTTGAAAATCAGTGGTATAATATTAAAACCCCACTAAAGGTGTCGCAGTTAAGCAACCTTGAGTAGCTGCAAATGGATATTCCAGCACCAGTTCCACCATTCTATCACACGTTATTGAACCGATGCTACGTACTTAGAAATGAATTTCAAAACTTTACTCTCAGGTTGGTTAAAAAATTATTTTGTGCAGCCTTAGGCATATGCGTTTAAAAATTTTAGCACCGGTTTTCAATTTATTGACACCGGATTTTGAACTGGTGCTACATACTCTGATTAAATTTTGAAACATTGTTCTCGAGTTGGGTAAAAAATTATTTGTACATCCTTACGCAACTGCTTGACCATTTTTCTGCACCGGTGTTTTGTTTATTTGCACCGGTTTCTAAAACGATGCTATATACTTAGAATAAATTTTGAAACATTGCTCTCGAGTATCTTATAAAAAATAATTTATGTAGCCTTACGCAACTACTTAACCTTTTTCAGCACCGATTTTCTGTACCTTAGCACCGGTTCTTATACCAATGTTTTATACTTTGAATTTTTTGAATTTCAATGAAGCTGACATTATTTTTTAGCACCGCTTTCGTGGGCAACATACCGGTGCTGATCATATGGGTATACAAGGAGACCGATCACTTTCTTCCCCATAATCGTCGCATACTCTTTTTAACTCTCAAGCATTCGATGATTTCTCCACGTTCTATGCCATTCATTCCTCCATTAACCACCACACCTTTCCATCGTCAACCACCCATTACATAAGAACCCAAAAAACCCCATTTTGGTATTGGAAAAAAACTATTCTACAAATCTTGCACTCCTCGTAGGCGAAGTTAACTTGACAATGATTCCGGCTGAAATCTTGAGAGGTACATCGTGACTCATTCAATTCAAGTAGTTGCCCAACCCTAACTTTCATGACCTTGAGTGAAATATCACATACTATGTATTCGATGAAATGTTCCAATGAAGCTTTTTCCATGTTAATTTTGGCTTTGGTTCTTTATGGTGTGATGTTTACCAGTCATTTTATTGACCACTGGATGTGTAAGTATTGGGGAAACATGTGTGAGATATCACTTCGCTCTTGTGATGTCCAATGGTATTTTCTTAATTGTGTGTTGTTCAATGGTATGTTGTTTGGTATGCTTCTTAGTATATCGATTGCTAGGTTTTATTGCAATGTTGATTTGCATGTTGTATTACCATATTCATTAGTGTGTTTTATTGTGTCCATTTGATTGGTATGGTGATAGGGGCATAGTATTTGCGATGTTGTTTTATTGTTGCTATGTTGTTTGATGTTGCAATATTGGAATGTTGATTGTATTTCGAATCATATGTAGATGTCTCCAAACATAAAAAAGGTGGCCAGAAAGAGGAAGAGAGCTGGCCAACCACCGAAGCAAAAGATGGTGAATAATGAATAAATTAATTCTGAAGGCGCAAAAGAGGAGGTTCCACCGGTGGTACCCCTCAACATACAATTTGAGAAAGAAACAGGTGCTCCCAAGGGGGAAGTTCCCAAAGAGAATGAGGGTATCAGTAAGGACAATCTCCTTCACATGGAGACCTATCAAAAGTATTTGGCCGTAATGTGAAAGCGTTCAACAAATTTGAGATTGATAGTTAGTGTAGGGAACGGGGAACAGTTACATGCCAGACGATGATGTTAGCCAAGGAAAGGGACCATGTCCCCGTCGCCTTCAAGAATATTGAAGGTGTGTTAGTTTGTGTAAAATACTGGAGCTCTTGTACATCATATTGCAATTATGATTTTCGGTTGCAGGTCAAATTTGGTAGGTGGATACACTAGCCCAACGTGCCGAAAGATGTGAAAGAGAAACCATAGAAGGACATAAAGGTAATATCTGATTTCATAATAGTTATTTCATCAATGCCTACATGTTAATAATTAGACTTGGTCATCGTGAACCTTAAACTTTATTGTGAGTAATCCTTGTCTATCACAGGGGAATTTTAATTTTGAAACAGAGTTAATTAAAGACTAATGAAAGAGGTTAAGAAAGAGTGTGGTTTAAAAGATTGGCGATCGACATCGCAATTGGAAGAGAAAGGTGGAAAAAAACATATATAGTTTTTTCTGGTTGGAAAAGTGCCCAAATACAAGTCGTGGGACAAGTACAAGTGGATGGATGGGGAGGAGTGAAATAAATTCGAGGAGCACAGAAGAACAGAGGATGTGCTCATAAGTATAGTTTTAACATCATCGTATGCAAAATAATTTATCCATATTCACCACCGATTACATTGTCATCATAACTATTTATTTTCTTCTACTTTTAGTAAAAAACAAAAAAAAAGAAAGTTAGCATTCAAAGGAAAAGAATTATGTTCATCAAACCAGACCAAAAGTGAATCAGGCGACAAAGGAAAAGCTGGTGGAGCTGCTGAAGGAGAAAGAGAGGAAGAGATCGAGGGACCAGGGATACATGGAAGAGGAGATCGAGGAGGAGATCAAAACAAAGGATTTCAAACCAGACAGATCCATAGTCTACTTGGAGTTAAACAAAGGAAAAGAGAACCCCCGAGGTTAAGGCCATAGTGAATGTTATTGTATGTATATACTTCAATAGTTCTTCCATTGATTAAAAATACTAACACGATCATATGTACCGCAGTTGCGGATGAATAAGAAAAAAGAAAATGAAACTCTGGAGTTGTGATTAGGGGAGGAAATTCTGATAAGAGCAACATGGAAGAAGGATCACCCAGGTCAATATAGAGGTACTTAATCCCAACTTCTAGCAGTTGTTGCTATCCCTGGCATATCAAGAAACAAGTGCGCCAGCAGCTCCTAGACCCAGAAAAGGCAGCCAAGAAACCTTCTGTTGATCAGCTGGTTGTGAAGGCGATGATCTTGTACCTCGAGTAGTTTGCGAAGTCCATAGCTGTAGTTGGGGAAGTAAATATTCACAAATGCCTAGCGAACCTGAAGAGCTTTATCGTGAACACTATGTTTGGAGTATATCCACCGATCTCAATAGCTCAACCCAAGTTCCCCCTAGCAACAAAGAGGAAGCCGAGGAGGTAAATTTTAATCACACATAAATTGTCAATAACATTTGGGTTTTTAAATTCAATTTTAGGCAAAACGTTACGAACTAACAAAACTACCAATATTTGTAACAGGATAGTGAGATGATCACCTTGTACGTCAAGGGAATTCAAGGAGAGAGGATAAAGGTTGCACAAGCTTGGCTGCAAAAATTAAGGCATTCAGAGAAATCACATGGTTTAGTAACTCACATCGTGTGTGCGAGCCAGTCTACCATCCAAGAGCTGGGTTTCCATATTCCAACCACCAATTCAGTGATGTGGGAGACGCATTGGGGAGTGTGGTAGACTGGCCTATGACTCTGGTCACATTCAGAGTTGACCCTAAAACAGATGACATTGAAGGGGGCAAGCCTCGTAAGGATGTGTTTTACTGTCTCAATGCGAGCCACAATGAGGTAATTAAATCAACTAATAGCAACATCGTTAACATTAACTAATGTTTTCTTACTAAGCGTTCAAATTTATTACATTACATGAGTAGCTATCAACACCTATACATTCTGGATCGACCAAATCATTCTCCCCTCGAGGCAACATTTTTTACATTAGAGGCCTCTGAAATAGGCATTTCTCAATAATATCAGTCACTTGTACTTTATTTCAAAAAAAAATTCAAGTTGCCTAAATTTTTTGTATTTACGTAATTTCAGATTGTCAACAAGCATCGTTTTCACTGCATATCCCAACATGGGGTAGTTCGTCACTTACAGTAATGAGCTTCTTGAGAGAATGCCTTTTTCGGGAAGGGTGGCTTTGTTTCCGAAGTTTCGCCCATCAACTTTTGGCAGACCGCATAGAACAACATTATTTATCGAATACTTGGTGGAGTTTGGGAATAAGCTTAGCTACGAAAAAGGAATGACTTGGCTATCAAACTGAATGATAGATGTTTGAATGGGGTGAGGTTCACTTTTTCACAATATCAAAGTATTTAAGCCCATCTAAGTTTTCAATATTAATTGTTTTTATTTTTCAAGATGCCTCTGGGATCAGGTGTTTGAGTCTAACAATGGCCACATTCAGTTTGTTCATTATTGTTCGGGAGGCTATGATGCGGAAATTAAGAAGACGGAGGCCGAAGGTCATGCTGCTTCCATTCTCAAGACCATGTTTGCTGCTGATGTCGAGGTTTATGTCGTGCTGTAAATTAAATTTTAAGTGGCAATTAATAATTTTCCAAACCAAAAAAATAAATTATACGCAACTGAAATTGGGTTTGCTGTGATACTTTCTTTTAAAAATAGCGATCATTGGTACTTAATACTCATCCGTCCTAGTACGGAGGATGTTTTTACACTTGACTAGATGACTGGAGGGATCAACAAAAGAACATTAATGAAAACAATGTCATATCCTGGTACTTTGATTCCTTAAATCAATGTTAATTTTTACTTCTACAATTGTGAGTTCACTAACATTTATTAGTTCACTATTAATAGGATTTCATGCGAATATCGAAGGCATAAGATGGAGATGGAACCCCCTCAGGATTACACATGGAAAATCACTAACATCGATGTAAGTCCTAAAATCCAAGAGTCTCTTCTTTTCCACAATTACTTAATACAACTATGTTATTGCAATTTTTTTCCATTTGCACTACCAAACACAAATGAGTGGTTGGGAATGCGGATACTATGTCCTCCTCTACATGGAAGAGTTTGTGCTCCATACCACCTCTACAGATATTCTACAGGTCGGCCAACATATTTGTTGTTCTTTCTTACTAAATGCTTTCTAGAACTTTATCGTTGGCTTGTTTTCAATGCAACAACTCTTTCCCTCAAAACAAGGAGCATACAATGCGAATGAGATATCAACTGTAGCCGATAGATGGTGTCAACTTTGGTTGGAGATATATTCCAAATTTTGTAATACTATGGGCATCGACAAGTATTGTCAAGTGTAGATAGTTGAATTCATTAAAATTTATAGGTTTTCCTATAATTTGATTGTGGATAGATTATGTGTTTCAGACATATTTTATTTTTCAATTATTCGTTACTCTTTTCTTAGTATTATTCTTGTGTTGTAGATTATATCTTGTGGGCTGTTATGAGTTTATTTGATAATTTTCTGGGTTTCGATCCGGTTGGGCCAGGAAAAATTAAAATAGATCATCGCAAAATAAAAACAAAATAAACATCGGTTTTCCATATTCCATACCGGTGCTGGAAAATTCATAACATGAAATGACCGAACACATGTTTTCCATGTCACGTGTAGGTGCTGGAATATGAAAATACATCAAATATCTTAGCACCGCTTCCATATGGGAACCGGTCTGAACAAAATTCGCAAACACCAAAAAACTATTAGCACCAGTATAAATGAACCGGTGTTGGCTCTATTCTGTAAGCAACGATATTTTAAGACCGGTACTGTTTATGCGGGATAAACACCACTACAGTATCCCAGGAACTAGTTCTGTGATACAAAGTTTCAGCACCGGCATAAAAAATTGGTGCTTGTCAGCAGAATTATTAGAATCGGTCCTTGGTACCGGTGCCATAGCAACTAGGTTTTAGCACCAACCTACTTAGGCACCGGTCAACTGGGGGAATAAAATACATATGCTAGAGCCTCCAGCTACTGATGCCATATGGGATTGGCTGCAGTAGTGAATCAATTGTAATTCAATTAATGCGGAATGGAATCACATGACATATAAAGGTCACACAACTATCACATATATTAAAAATATATGTTACAAAATATTAAAATATATAAGTTTGATATGAATTTGATATATTAATTGTATTGAACCACCATTGTCTAAGTTGTACGACATTAACAGTGTCAGGGCGACTAGTGAAATGCAAAGTCCATCATTCTACCTGCTGAAAGTAAATCGATAACGTTCTATGTCCTATTACAACTAATCCACATGAAACAAATTTATGTTAGAAATGAGAAGTCCTAAAATGAAATACACATAATATGGTCATACGTAGATGTCATTAATCTCAACTGAAAAAATGTAACTCACATGCTTGAGTGCGACGTTGCATAAATGCGACATTAATGTCGCACTGATTGATGTAAAGACCAACATCAAACATTCATAGTTATTTTAGGCATTTCCTAAACTTGGGCAACGTCGGTCTTTGTTTGATAGCATATCGTAAAGGCCAATTGAATGAGACCGACGTCGCACATTCAAAGTGTGTTCTTACAAAAATGTATTATTGTCCACAATCAGCCCAAAGCTAAGCCTTTTTTTCTCACTACTTACATAAATGAAATTATCTCGACAACACTACACACTGTATAACATGTAACACTATCATCATACTTCATGAAAATATTCAATTTTTGTTCAATGAAAAAAGAACATTAACAAAATTGGTAATGATATTGCAAAATGAACATGGAACGGATGGAAAACTACCTCAATTAATTTGAACCCGAAGATGCTCCATTCTCGAATACTTGTTGATGTATGAGATGAACAATTTTATTGAGCACTTTAATTGTTGTAATGGTGTGAATGGAAAGGATCTTGTGTGGGTTTGGAGGAAGTATGTTGGAGATGTGGATTAAATGTTGATGCTGAATAATAATGAGATGAAATAGGGTTGGGGGATAGTTTAGCTCAATTTTTTTGTTTCCGCTAGAATTTTCAGGATAACCGACGTTAGTTGCGGGTTGGTTCTTATAACTGATGTCGAGGTGCTTGCGACGTCGCATACATGGGCCATAGTTTAATTTTCAAAAGTGTCACCAAATAGTGTCTGTGAAGATTCCAGGCCCTTCCATTGACCCATTGATGCCCAAATCAGAACAACATGGTCATGGCAATATGAATTAGGTAACAGTATCTCCAATTTTTCATTTCAACTTCTCCCACATTATTGGAGGGACCTAAGTGCCAAAAGTAAGAAGTTCAGTAGTTGTGACAAAATCGATTTTGATAGTCCAGGAAAGAAACTTTGTCATACCTAGTCGAACTTATAACAACCGAGAGTAATAAATAAAATGGCCTGATCCCATAGAGACTTCCACAAGTTTTTCCGATTAAACCTTGTATAATTATAAGTAATCATCTATAATTTACTCTAGATCACATGTACTAGCACTTTTTTTTTTAAAAATGGTGGATGTAATTTTATTATTTTTATCTCATAAAAAACAAAGAATATGTAATTTCGTGTGATTGTATGTGTTGGAAATTATTGTTCTCATAATGCTTATCGTAAATGTATTAGTGAAATACTAATAAAATAATGAGGGACGACTACCACAGCTCACATCCCTTTTAGGTAGTACGCATATCCTCCTTATGAAACATTTATCTTTATGTTTAGGGGGAGAGTTATGAAGCATAGAATATTCAAGGAAGTTTGGGTCATAGGGTAATTTTTTAAAAGTGTCATCAAATACTATCTGTGAAGATTCTGGGTCCTTCCAATGACCAGTTGATGCTCAAATTGGAACAACATGACCGTGACGGAGTGAATAGGTTAAGGGTATATCCAATTTTTCATTTATACTTCTCCCACTTTCTTGGAGGGGCCTAAGTACAAAAACTAAAAAGTTCACCAGTTGTACCAAAATAATTTCGATCGAACAGAATGTTAATAAAGTTCATGTATGTTAACGATTTTATTATTCTCCTACTTCCGTTCCTCCTTGCTCATGTATGTACCTGAGCCTACAAGATAAACTGACTGAGGTCAGGAAAGCTGGCGCAAGCCCAAGCCTGTGCTTGCTTCAACGCTCCAGATAGCATTTTTGCCATGTACAAAATATCGTTGTGAATAGTGTAATGATTATGATATATTACCTCATACGCACGTTTGTTATCCTTTTTATACTCATTTTGGGTTCTGATGAGACAGGCGCTTTCCCATCATCTTTTTCCCGTTGCCCTTTCATCTTGTCAATTGGCCTTTTCTCCTATTGGACTGAATTTGCATAGTTGGGCCTATTCGACTCATACCTTATCATGTATTCCCAACCAGAGGCCCTGTTGATCTAGGCTAGCTCAGGGCGATGGGCTAAGTCTGATCTTTGATGCTTTGTTTCCCAGGGAGCAGATAGAGTATATGGTACTTTCTTCTTGTTTGGATGTTCACCACTCTGACATTATTTTTGGGGGAAAACTTGGCGGTTTTGGTGTTTTAAACAACTAAGAGCATCCACAATGGTAGTAGGCTCAAGGAGTAGTTCTTAAGTGACACATCATGAATTTTGATTAAAAAAATAGGTAAGAACCAACTACTAACAATGGAAAA
>JAULKK010275485.1:0-15008 GCA_032355705.1 Rubia peregrina
CACACTAGCACGAAAGATGTAATGAAGATTATAACGAGTCTTGGGAGCAATTGGTTTACATTTCTAGTCATCCTTTGATCATCGACTAATCATCCTATTTTTATGCATTAATCACATATGGTGGAGAACTTATCAACACCTTTCGGGTGAAGATATTTCTCGCCTCTCCTGGGTAATTGTTATAATGGGCGATCAGCGCCACACAATAATCCTTACCCCTGGGTCACCCTAGACTATCGGCATCATAGACTTCCCAGAGAATAGAAATACACATGGATAAACAATACAACTAACACAATATCCTACAAGCGAGAAATATATGTATAGCACAAATATATCTACTAATAATGACTATGAGGATCGGCCTTTATGCTAATCGTTATTAGTGAGCCACATTGATAATTAATCAAACCCATTATAATTCATCTCAATTATAAGAAATTTAATCAATCAATAATCATAATTAGTTGTTACACCCAATTATAACCTAACATCAACTAACGATAATCACATCGACAAAAAGTCAAAGTCTTCCGGGTTTGGCCAAAAACCTAGCAAATAATTAACTCACAATCGTCAACTAGTTGATCATCCTAGTCTAAATGCTTCAACTACACAAGAAAGCAAAATATATTTTTGATAATCAAAGCACAAAATAGGATAAATCAAATCTCACAAATTCATACTAGAGATGCTTACCAATTGCTCCCAAGAGTATATTTAGCCTAGATTAGCTAAACCCATAATAAATCTACAAGACTCCATGGTAAATACAAGAGAAAACATGAAAAGATGAAGGAGTAAATGTAAACTAGGGTTTTGAAAGAAGGAATTTCGTCCAAGAGAAGATTGGGAATGAAGATAAGTTAAGGGGTATTTATAGTAAAAGAGTTGCTGAGAAGACTAGTCAAAAAGAATATTTTTGGGCGTCTTGCATGGACCGTGTAAGTTTGACACGGTCCGTGTTAAGATTGATGCAGAAAAAGGTTTCGGGTGCGCGAGGTGTGCGACAGCCAGACGGAGCGTGCGATGACTGGGGCACCCGGGCAGGGAACGCCCACGGACTGGAGCACCTGGTCTGGCGCTGGTGCGGGGGTGCGGTTTTCATTCTTGGCGTGGTTTTCCCTAGCATTTGGGGAACACGAGCACGCGATTGAGCGCCCGGGCTGCGTACCTGGTCTTCTTCACCAGGCCGATCGGCCGGCCATCCTTCTTCAAATCCAGACTTTTATTCTACAAAATTGTATTGACCTTCACTTCTAAAACCTTATTTCCTTGTGAACATTCCTTATTGAATCTTTCATCATGAACATGATCGTAAAAGACCTTCCGTAAACACGTTAAACTATAGACTTAGGATATGACTCCTAAATCGTCATCCTAACTTTCTTACCAACAAAGTATCCATTATTTTTACACAAAAGCTTAGTCTATTACAAATACGAGTTTCAACTATGCTAAAAAGAGATGAGCACATCACTCATAAGGATACAAAAATCCATTAGACTCAAAGTAGGTTACAAAATGAGGGATTTAAATACGAAAACCAAAAACGGTTATCTAAACCCCTTATGATTTAAACTTATCTAAATTTAGCAATGTTCCAACAAAATATTAACAAAAGAGATGTTAAATACTTCAGAAAATACATGCATTTGTTGTCTCATCTTTTCCTAATTCTAAGGCACATTTAGATTAATGTTTAGTAATTAAGTGAGGTTTTTATGAAAAGAATGTCATGTTTATGATGGGTATAAATTGGATATTTTGGATTTAAAAGCCAAAAAAACACACACACACATCTACTATGCGCTTCTTTAATAGTATGTCAAATGCAAGATTTAGTTGGATGAATCTCGATTGCAACGCTAGAGTAATTTGAAGCATTCAATCTGACGTGGATGTATTTTTTTATTGACCCCATCAAGTAGAAATTCTATATTCGGACCCATATCATAGCCCTGGCTTGCATATGTATACATATTTGGTACAAATTTATCAAGGCTAAATTGTTATTTTGTCCCTAACATATATTGAAATACCATCTTTTGGTCACCAGTGGCAAAACTGCGAACATTCAGCAACCCAAAAGTGATTTTCAGGTAAACCGTAATTAATTTCCGATATAGCCAGGGGTATTTTTTAATTGTACTAATTAAAAACATTTTCAATTAAAATACCTTTCCTTTTAGTATTTTTTGTAATTTGACCAAATCGGCGCCACCTCTCAGCCCAAGTCTCCACCGTCCATAACAGCACCACCCCCTACGTCCAAATCATCTCCATCGTCCAGATCGGCGCCACCTCTTGGCCGCATCAGCTCAACTGCTAGAACTTAAGCTCTCGGTGAGCCATCGACGAGTCCACACCTATGCCGCCGTTCAGCTTCACCCGACCGAGAGGAAGCTGCGCCACACACCACTGCGAGGATTTGAGGAAGATGCTCGGAGTAAACCCAAAGCTCACTGAAGACCTTCCGCTCCACCCTTCCATCGGGCCTCGATTTTCCCTCCACTGCCATCCACCCTGCTTGATTTACCCACCATCTCCAGTCCTCTGCCCCGCTCGATTTGCCCTCCACTCCCGTGGCTCTCGTCTCCGTTGCTGCTCCAGCCCCCCGCCCCACTCTATCCCCTCCACATGGCCTTGATTTCCCCTACACTACCCCACCTCGCTCGATTTGGCCTCCACCTCCAGCCCTCCGTCCCGCTCAATTTTCCCTCCATCACCGCGACTGTCTTTCTCCAGATCTGGTTCGAGCTGAATTTGCAAATGAGAAGCTAGCTTTCCCGGATATATGCCGGAGAAACCCTGCTCTCGTTCTGAGCTGGAGGAGCTTCGCCGGAGACACACCGAAGAAATGCTATCCCACCACCCCTCAGCCCAGGTCTTCACCGGCATCGCCGATTTCATGCAGAAACCCTATTCTTTTTTAATTTTTTTTATTTTGGGGTATGATTGTCATTTTACAAATTTTTGATCAATTTAATCATTGACTTTACCTGAAATCCACCTTGGGGGACCAAACGAATCATTTTATATTTTTGAATGCTAAATGTATGCAATTTTGCCACTAAGGACCAAAAGATGGTATTTCAATATATGTTGGGGATCAAAAAATAATTTAGCCATTTGTCAATTCACTGTTTAACTAGTAATTTTTACCGTATTTAGTGACAGTAAAATTCATAATTTTTTTTATGTTCAATCAAATGTTGATTAAATCATTATAAAATTTTATAGATTAATAAAATTTACAAAGTGTATGAATTATAACTTTTGATATTTATTTTTTCACCCTAAAAATTAAGTTATATGATTATATTAGATATTAACATTACTAAATATATATATATATATAATGATAAAGGGTAATATACAAATATAACCCTATATATTTGAGAAATTGTAGATATAAGTCTGAGATAATTTATAGTGCAAATATAACCTTAACTAATTAATGAAAGTGCAAATATAACCTTCTGGTGAGAAATTTGGTGTTGACTATGTTTTTCTGGCGTTGACCCCCTAAAAATGACAAAAATGTCCTTGGACCAAAATTTGAATTTGCGTGGACAATTATACCCTTATCCTCCGCCGGACCACGCCAAACCACCGCCGGACCGGGTAGGGTTATATCAGCACATTATGAAAACTGATAGGGCTATATCAGCACATTCCTAAAACTCATAGGGCTATATCAGCACATCTGTAAAAAATAATGTAGGGTTTCAAAAAACATACTCCCTCCGTCCCAACAGAATTGGCATATTTTTGTTTGTCAAAGTCAAATTCACCAAACTTTGACCATAAATATAAATTAATATACATATAATAAATATGTCATGTGATATATTGTTGAATTCATATTAACATATATTTTCTAAATATCAACTTTTTATATGGAATTTGTATATGTAGCTAGAGTTATTGATGGTCAAACATGATCATTGAATACTGTGCAAATAGTAAATATGTCAATTCTGTCGGGACGGAGGAAGTAACAAAATAAAAATCACGTACAGAACACCAAAGGTCATATAATCATCAATCTGATCTAAATCAATAAAATAAACAAAATATCATCAAAATCCTTATATTTTATACCATATATACCGCATTTTTCTATTCATGTGACGGGAAGCAAAAGAAAATTAAAGAATAAAACTCAACACCACATTAATCTAGTGAATTAAGGGGGAATTTCAGATGAAGATACCATTTTTGAAAGGATCCCACACCTCCACTTCATTGTCCGATGCGTCAGCCTCAGCAAAGCTCTTTCTTTGCCACTAGAATCACACTTTGGAATGTCAGCAATCGGTAGAAGAGGTTGAAATGGTGATTGCGTGTGGTTGGCGTTGATTTTTTACTAATATGATATTTTACGAATGTGCTAGTATAACCCTATAAGTTTTAGAAATGTGCTAAGTTTTCATAATGTGCTAATACAACCCTACTCGGTCCGACGACGGTATTTGGGTATTAATGATGCTAATGGAAATAAAGTCATTTTCTATCCTTTTGCTTTAAAATTTTCTTCAGAAGGACAAACATGTCTTTTCACCAAATTCCGGCTAACAGTTGTTGGAAAAGGTTATATTTGCACTTTCACTCATTATCTAAGGTTATATTTTCACTTTCAATTATACCGGGATTATATGTGCACTTTCGTCAATTATATAGGGTTATATCTACACTTTGCTCAATAATAAATTATGATATAAATAATAGTGCGGTAATAAATAATTTATTTAATAATGTAAATATTATTTGAATTTTATAATTCAATATGTATTATATTATATTTTTTCATTATGCAATAATAGAATTTGGATCCTAACGTGTTTAAAGCGAAAATGATATACATCTTAAATATTTTTATATAATTACATACAATTGACAAATATGATATGTACAAGTAGTAATAATAGATGTTTAGATAAAATATTAAAATTATTGATTAAATGTTTGGTGGAGAGTAACTGTAGTAGAAGAATGTATTTAAAACCAAATATCTATAATAATTTGGTAGAACGTCATTCTCCTCTCACTTCAAGTGTTTTTTTCTATGTTTCTTCTCCAATCGAGTTCTTGCATCTTCTCGGACATATTTTCACTTATTAAAAATAGTTACAAAAGCATCAATATTTTGACCCCTTTGATTATCGGTGCCTAAATATAGCAGCGGTTGGGTTTATCGGTGAAAATCAAATGGAATTGGTGCTAAGATGTAGCACCGGTTATCTGGTTGGAATTGATGATTTTGTAAAATCTATCATCCATACATAGGTACTGGTATTTTTTTGACCAAATAATTGGTGTCCATACTCTTTTGAATCGGTGCTAGTAAATAGGTGATTAATAATTTTAAAAAATCCTGTGTGAGAATAAACTCACTAACTAGAACATAAAATTTAGAAATTCATAAAGAACAATAGGATGAGTAAACAAAAAAAAATGTTCATTACAAAATCTGAAAATACATTAAAAAAAACTGGATATATACATCGATTAACAACATCGATCGATTATCATGAAAACTAAAACTAATATCCATAACACTAGAAGGAACATCCAGGAACCACACCCAGTGAGGAACGGTCGGTTGAAATGGTGTCTGTGTGTGGTTGGCATTGATTTTTTTTTTTCTAGTGACATTTTATTTTTATAATATTTGCTGGTATAATCCTATATTTTTTTACGAATGTGCTAATATAACCCTATAAGTTTTAGGAATGTGCTGATATAACCCTATCAGTTTTCATAATGTGTTGATATAACCCTACCTGTTACGGCGGCGGTGTAGCAGTGGTCCTGCGGTGGTCCGACGACAATATTTGGGGTATTAATGATTCTAAGGACAATAAAGTCATTTAGTATTTTTTGGTATTTTTATTTTTTCAAAAGGGCAAAAATGTATTTTTACAACATTCCAGCTAAAAGTTTTCGGGAGGGTTATATTGACAATTACACTGATTATCTATGGTTATATTGGCACTTTCAAACACTGGAAAGTTATATTGACACTTATTTCAATTAGGTAGAGTTATTAAAACAATTTTCTCTTTATTTTTTAAAGAATACTCCCTTCTATATTATGGGTCATGACTCAAGGAATCATTTGAATAATGTTTATTCATAAACAAGGTCGGTCCAAACTCATTTGAGGTCCGGGGTGAACAAAAAATTTGGGCCCCTCTTTAAAATACAAATTATATTTTAAACCTTTTTATTTTCAATTTGTTAAAATATTTTAAAATTATATACACACTTTATTTTAACATGAAATGAGAAACTTGGCCAAAAATGTGTAACTTATATTGAAACAGAACAAGTATAGATACTGGAATGAGAAAGTATATATTTTTAAAATAAATTCAAAATCTAATAAAAATTGGTTACAAATAGTTTATTTATTAATAAATAAACATGAATATAATTTTGGTTTGATTAATAAAATAACATTATATGAACAACGATATAAAAATTTATTTACATTTTGAAGCAATTAAAATTATAAACATAACATATACCGTATCTATTTCTTTAGATATCAAATAAATTAATTTTTATATGGAAAGCTAACTAATTTCTATAAAATTGTATAAATTTCGTGTGAACTTGAAATGCATTTGTCAAATTAGACAAGCATACAAAATAAAATGGAGAAAATGAAGCATATACTACTATAATATGTATTTAAGTTCACATTTGGACAACTTTATAATTTGGGCCATATAATCATAACATTATTTGGATCTATATTAATTGTCTACAAAGCCCACATTCATACTACTGCAAAATTTGAACCCAAACTCCTATATAAAAATAAAAAAAACTTTTAAATTTTGTACCCCTCTCAACCTTGGGCCCAATGCGATCGTCTAGGCCGCACTGGGTTTGGGCCGACCCTGTTCATAAAAGACTCCATAGTGGCTAACAATATAATTCTTTTTTTCTTATAGAGAAAAAGAAGGGTAGTTGTAGGGATGACAAAGTGACCCATAATTTGCAAATTAAACAGGTTATTTATTTTAAAATTTGATGAGTATATGGGTAAAGTGAGTAATGGTTAAATGGATAATTGAAAATTATGGATTGGACAAGTTGAGTCAGGGCCGACCCTAGCATTTTAAAGGTCTGAAGCAAACTAGAAAAAAAAAATAGGCCTCACATATAATATTTAGAGTGTGTTATATTTACAAAATGGGATCTCACATGTAAGAATTTTTTTATTGAGGCAGTAAACTAAAATTATAATATTTATTAATTTTCTTACATATATATGGTATAAAAAATGGGGCCCATATATAATTAAAAATTTGGGGCCTTGAGGCAAACATTTCAGTTGCCTCAAGCTAGGGCAAGATCTGGGTTGAGTTTGTGAGTTGACCGCGGATAAGTTGATATATAAACCATATGGGTCAAAATATGGCTGAAACTCGTGGGTTTACCTATGTGAGTTGGTATATAAACTCATATGAGTCAAAATATGGTTAAAACTCGTGGGTTTACCTATATGAGTAGGTATATCACTATTGGAAGATACCCACATAGGCACCGGTATTTTGGGCCCTTGAAATACCGGTGCCTAAGTGACCCAGTGCAAATCCGTAGTTACATAGGCACCGGTAAATGGTACCGGTGCTGGAATTTATATTCTAGCACCGGTACACACTACCAGTGCTACAAATCTACATTTCAGCACTGCCCTACTTAGGCACCGGTATTTCAATGGGTCGAAATACCCGTGCCTATGCTCATTTGAACTTGTGCTAGAAAATAGGTGATCAATAATAATAAAAAATCCGGCTAGTGAGCAAACCTAGAAATTCATAAAGAACAATGGGATGAACAAAAACAAACTGAAGTTCATGTAAAAAACTGAAATATTCATAACCACAACTCAGAAGTTCATTACATATATATGAAAATACATAACAGCCCATAATTCATGAAACAAACTAGATCTAAACATAGATTAACAATATCAATTACCATAAAAACTAGAACCTAATTTCCAAAAACCCTATATAATATCTAAGAACCAGAACCGTGAAAGTGAGGTCAGACACAGGGGCAGAGGCGCGGCGGCTAAACCTGGATTTTTTGGTGGAGCTCGCGGCTCCCACCAGCGACTGGAGCGCGGGGAGATGGCATCGGGGTTGGTTTGGGGGAAGGCATCGGGGCTGCTGCACCATAGTGGCGGAGATAGCGACCAAAGGTGAAGTGGCACATAGACAAAGAAGAAGAAAAAGGGCTTGAAGGTGTGCGATCGGAGAGCCGGAGCGGCTTAGAAACGTTGGAGACGGATTTGGAGGAGCCGATGTGGATTATCATAGAGGAGGAAGTGGGGTTATTAGAAGATGAGGGTTTTATATGATTAGGGTTTGAGTGCTCTAACTTGGTGCCTATAGTGATCATACCGGTGCTAGGTACTTCAAACGCAGCTGCGTGATGTTGCTTTAAATGAGTGTTTTTATTTTTTTATATTTCTGAGAGCAAAGAGGAGAAAAATAATCTAAGTACCTAGCACTGGTAGTCTGACTGGTGCTCAAAAAAATCCTTCAAAAATATTGGGATTTTTTTAAAATTCCATTTTCCCACTACACGGTAGCACTGATATGACTGAAAAGTAATGTCGCTACTAGTATATTTTCCCTCTAAGTTAACTTTTTCATTTTTACGATTATGTCCATGAGAATAAATTTGGAGGAGGCGAATCAAAAAATTGGAGAAACCAAAATGCAATTAAATAAGAGACAATTACGTTATTGAAAAGTGGGCTACAATGGGTGAACGGGAGAGCTTGTATCATAAATTTTGAAAATTACACCATGACCCAAAATTGTGTTACACCATTACCCATTGATCTAATTTACATGATTTTTGTTATTCTTGCCTAAATATGGAAATATAAAATTAATAAATTTTTGGTGAAATATTGAAAAGCACTAGTATATGTTCTAGAGAAACTTATGGTTGATTACCTGGAAGTTATAAAGTGAAATAGGAAATGATTATGAATATGTTCTTGTGCTCAATTTTCGATAAATATTCTCTTACATACATGGAAAATACAATAGGGGTGTATATGGTAGCATCACGTTCGAGCGGATTTCAATTCAGAGTTACGAGTAAATTTTTTACCTTTTGCACTTAGGTCCCTCAAAAAAGTTGAAGTCGTCGAATCACAAAATTGGCGGAACTAAAATGCAATTCAATAATATATGATCGCAACTCTGTAATTTGGGCATGTATGGGTTAACAGAAGGGTCTCGAAAGTAAACATTGATTACTTCTATAAATTCTTGGAAAATTACACCATGACCTAAGATTGTGTTACCCCATTGCCCATTGCTCCAAAATACATGATTTTTTTTTATTATTCTTGCCTAAATGTATAAGTATAAAATAAATTATTTTTGGGTGAAATATTGAAAAGCGCTAGTACATGTTTTAGATTTACTTATGATTGATTACTTAGAAGTTACAAAGTGAAATTGAAAAGGATTATGGATATATTTTTATGCTCAATTTTTTATTAATATTCCCATATGGATATGGAAAATACAACGGGGTGTATAAGATAGCATCACGTTCGAGCGGAATTCAATTTAGAGTTATGAGAAAAGTTTTTCACTTTTTGCACTTAGATTCCTCCAAGAAAGTTGGAATCTTCAAATCACAAAATTGGCGGAGCTAAAATGCAATTCAATAATATACGATTGCGAATTTGTATTTTGGGTGTGTATGGGTGTATGGAAAGGTCTCGAAAGTCAACATTAATTACTTCTACACAACCTTGAAAAATTACAATGTGGCCTAAAATTGTGTTACCTTATTATCCATTGCTCCAAAATACACATTTTTGTTTGTTTTTCTTGACTGAATATAGAAATATTAAATAATAAATTTTGTGGTGAAATGTTGGAAAGTGGGAAGTACATGACCTAATATATTTAGATATATGATTACAAATTAAAATTATATATTAAAAATACATTATAAACTAAAATATCAGTGTGGTATAATACTAAAACAGAGTGGAATTTCCTCTTATTATTTATATACTATATGAAGTATGTATGAAAGCAAAATTTTACCATTCTTCCAAATTCTAGTCTTCATCAACAAAATTGTTTCCCATCTCTCACATTATAGAAGAGGGAAAAACTATTTTTATTGAGTGATTTTTATTTATTTGTTTATTTTATTCCATATCTCCATCTATAGAGTTTCAACTAGATAAAGGAAAAGTATTACTTTTATTTTCGTAATAAACACATAGTTGTTTATTTACACTGCACACTACTACAAACTAAGGCTAATGTAACACTTTCCTTGTAACACTTACTCCCTCTGTCCCAGCTCAAATTGCAAAGAATCTTTTTCATATTAACCATTAATATATTTAACTACGTATTATATCGATAAACAAAAAGTTTTATTTTAGAAACTACTTGTTATGACGAATCCAATGATGTCATTTACAACAATATTATTATTTATATATCTATTCAAATATGTAGTCAAAGTTTTCTTAATTTGACTGAATATTTGATTCCTTGCAATATTGAGAATTGTTACCTAAATTTTAAAAAGTGTTACGCTAGGTCTAATGTAACATCGCCTAAGGTAATATTTGTAAAAGTGTTACTTTAGGTGCTATTGTAACACTTTAATCTATTGTAACAATTTTACAAGTATTACCTTAGACGATGTTACATTAGATCTAATGTAACATTTTTCAAAGTTGTAAGTAACACTTTATAAATATTGTAACATTTCAAATAAGTGTTGTAAAGAAAGTGTTACGATAACTCTAATTTGTAGTAGTGGCAAGAGACCATCCTATTGTGGTGTTTGTGATCTAAGTAGTTGTTTATGATTTGGATTCAAATATAGCTACTCCTTAGGTTTCATTTCAAACTGCAATTTAACAATTCATTTAGTCAAAACTTTCTAACTTTGACCCTAAAATTGAATTGATCTATAAGTTTAAATACTATTGTGTGATACATTGCTAGATTCGTTATAACATGTGTTTTCAAAATATCAAATTTTAACAAGTTTTAATTATTCTTAATGAAAGATATTAAGAATCAAATATTTTTCAAGTCAACTGTTAAAAGTCAAAAGGTGAAACTTGAAATGGGATGGATGGAGTATATTGATAATTAAAATTTGAATATAACTACATGTTCTTGTTTTGAATCAAGAGTAGGTCTCCTAACAGGCGGCATGTCCATAAGGTTATAAACATGTCACTTATTTTTTTAAACCTTATATACTATATTTGTAAATTCCATACTAAATTTAAAAATATTTTTATATTTTCACATTCAAGTACATATTATTAATTGTTTTAACTTTTAAAATACCATATTGGAATTTTATTTTTAAAAAATTACAACATTTAAGTTAAAAATCACTGTGAATTGTCCATAAAATTATGGAAAAGTCACTTTTACTGAGACTTTCTCTTTTATTTAAGGTAAAAATCATTGTGAATTGTCCATAAGATTAAAAGGTCGACTTTCTCTTGAATCAAAAGAGTGTCTGAATTTTAGTTGTGGGAAGAAATATCACTTTTGTTTACCTTTCCTTTTGTTGGGAAGGGGCACTTTCTAAAGGCCAGGAAATTGCAATGAGTATTTGTTAGGTGTGTATCCACTGAAAATATGGTATGAATACATGTAGGCCAAATCTCGTCATTCTGTACGAAGAATTATACGATCCATGTATGGGAAGCTTGTTCCTTCCAATTCTTTCTTCACGTGGAGTACATAATTCTGTAGGGTATATACAGCCATAATACGCTGTACAAATACCAGAGACATGAGTATACGCGTATATGCAATTATGTATAATTCCAAACGACTAAATTATTTTTTCCCCAACATATGTTGGGATACAATCTTTTGGTCTCATGTGCCAATACCACTTATATTCAGCAACCAACAAATGCAAAATGATTTGTTTGGTCCTCAAAATCATATTCCGGGTGGTTTACAGGTAATGTTTATCCAGAATTACGTGAAAAGAAACTTTTGCCCCTAAGAAAAAAAACTAAAGAAAATGCAAGGTGGCTTCCTATCTAGGGTGGCAGAGCGGAGTGACTGCTTTGCTTCTGCTTCGTCTCCAACGATCCTCGTTGTCGGCAATCCTCGTATCCCACGGCTACTACTTCTGCTTCTACAGAGTGGTTGTTCTGCTTCTGCTTCGTCTTCGATCTCTGTCGCTGATATGCTTCGTCTCTGGCGAGTCTCGTCTCCCGCTCATACTCTACTTCCTCCTCCTCATCCCGATCGCCCTCACCCTCCTCCCCTCTGCCACGGCGGAGATCAAAACCCTAACACGTCGGAGTCCAATTTCTTGTCGTCTGTCTGTCCCTACGAAAAACCCTAATTAGAAATGATGGAGTTCAATTTCTCGTCGTCCCTGCAAAAAAACCCTCTCCTTTGCGACGAGGAAGCTATCCTCTCCTTCACGAAAGCCAGCCGGAGCCAGATCTGGAGAATGCGAGCTTCGCCTTTGCGATGGACCACCGGAACCGGTGACGACAGACGGCGGATGGCGTTAGTTGGAGATGGTTGGCTTGCCGGAGCTCCCTGATTTACCCGAGCTTTATTGACGACCGGTGTATTAAGCTCGCGGAGCTTCGCCGAAGACATGCCGGAGACGATGACAAGACAGAAAATATTTGAAAATATTTTTGAATTGGTAAAATTATGAAAATGTCTCTGGATATATCGAAAAATAATTTCGATTTACCTGATAATCACATTTGGGGACCAAACAATCATTTTGTATTTGTTGGTTGTTGAATATAAGTAGTATTGGCACTATGGATCAAAAGATGATATTACGACATATGTTGGAGACAAAAAACAATTTAGTCATTCCAAATTCCCAACCATCACTTCTAGTTGGATCGTAAATGAAATAGAGTGGTCTCATGACAGGCGGTATGTCCATAAGCTTATGGACAATCTATTTATTTTTTTATCTTATACACTGTATTTGTTAAATTACATGCTAAATTTAAAATTTAGAAATATTTTTCTATATTATATATTTTTTATATTTTCACATTTAAATACACATTATTAATTTTTTAAATATCCTTTAAAATGCAATATTTAAATTCTATTAAAAACTATAACATTTAATGTAAAAAGCATAATGAAATGTCCATAAATTTTTGGAAAGATCGCATTTCCTAAACCTTTCTCAATGAAATGCCCATATTTACCGAACGTCGATGGATCGACCTAGTCCCAGAGAACCGACAAGTAAAACAAAGAACCAGGGAACACCCACAGACCACCGGAGTTTACCGACAAATGAGCTGAGCCAACAAATCAGATCTCGCCGGTACGAGAAAACAACGGCAAGAGCTAGCTCCACCCAAATCCGATCGACGAGAAAGGGAGCTCATCCGCGAAACCCAGTTAGAGATCGTGACTCCGACGGGTACAGAAGGAAGAAATTTGGCAGGCACACAAGATCTAAGCGCTGACCTTCTCACCTTCGATGAGATTAACATCACCGGCAGTCAGCAGTCAATATGGTCAATGGTCAACGTGGTCTGCCGTCAACGATCACCAGAGTTACTGTTCATGGAAGCAAAATGGTGCAAGGCGGTTTCAAGGTCTCCCCACCTTGGGCCCTACCTGAAATTCAAGTCTAAAACACATCTAGTGTAACCTATACTCTTACCTATCTCTAAAATCTATCCCCACTCCATATGTTGTCTTGTCGCTCAATAAAAATATGTTGTGGTCGGCTGTAGCCACAACAGCCTCGTGGTGACTGTGATGGAAAGTACACTAGAAGCAGTGGATGACTTGTCATAGTGGTGTTAGGTTGCGGACAACAGGCAAAATATGTTATCCCGTGGTGGAAGGTATATGGTCTGGCCCCCTGAAAAATATGATTTTTTTGTAATAGCACGTTGTAGTCGAACGAAGTTTCCATTGACTGTAGTACCACATCTGCAGCAAGTTTCGAAGAATATTACTCTTAAGACGACAAGTGATTCTGGGTTAGAGTAGATTTGCGTTGTGGCATGACTTCCCTGAATGATGTTAGGGTTTAGGTTAACTCTTTAGTTTGTTTTGTGTTTTTATTTCTAGGTGTGAAGTTGGTACTCTATCAACTCCGGTGAGATTTGGATTATTTCCCGCCGCGCTGATTGGAGAAATCCAACTACAACCTCCTGGTGTGTCGTTTTACACCAAAAATAAATTGAGCTCTAAGCTGAATTTTCAGTTCAGGATTCTACGGTCGGTATGGGCATATCGACCAATATAGTTGCGAGCAAGTTTGTTTCCCAAGAGATTGGAGGGACTTTTTCCTTAATCTTTAATCTGCAATTTTGTAACCAAACTAACTAGATGAGGGTAGTGAATAAGAAAAACCAAAATTGAGTAAAAACGAGATTGATAAATTGTTACAGATTGCAAAAAGATTCAACTATGATGAGAAAATTCTGGTTTCGATCAATTCCGTACTGGCTTTCTATCGCGATCCCTTATGCAAAGGTGACTTTAAATGCATGCACACAAATTGGTTATAGTTGCAAGCAACCAATCTTTCCTTACCTTCTCGATAATCAGGATGACGCCTCACCAACTATTTCTCTAACCAACATATAACCTAAGAAACGCTCTATAGATTTAATATGCTAGCAGCATTAAGAATGAGAAAGACCCAATTCATAACCAACAAACTAAGACGAGGATTGTTGGATTAAGACTGTTGTTCCCTACCACTGACTGAACTTAAATCACAATTACGGATGATTGGTTCAATTGGTATTAAATAAACGAACATGCTATCAAATATTGCGCACTACTAATAACATGAAAGAAATCATAAACATTATAATCAAGAACAACATATGCAAGCATGCAATCAAATGATTAAAAGCTAATTAGATCTCACGAGAATCGACGCCAGTACTTCCTTGATCTTTACCGGAAAAGATGAATTTAGCT
>JAULKK010275493.1:0-14711 GCA_032355705.1 Rubia peregrina
TTGTATCTTTCTTTTGGGTTTGGAGAGCCTAATATATTCCTCCCGTTCACTATATGTGGATGTTTAATCTAAAAAAACACAACTTTTCGACTTTTACATTGTCACAATATTACTTTTGAAAGCTATATATAGATCTTGCACAAAGACAGATATGTCTACAAAATAGCAAATCAAGCAAGTAATAGATCTTCCAGTTCGCACAATACAAATTCCAAAAGTTACCAGGCTATAGATCTTGGAACTTCGTAAGCTCAACTAAGCAAGCTATAGATCTTGCACAAAGGCAGATATGCCTACAAAACAGCGAAGCAATAGATCTTGCAGTTTGCAAAACAAAAATTCCAGAGTTACCAAGCTATAGATCTCGAAACTTTGCAAACTCAACTAAGCAAGCTGCAGACCTTGCAAAAAGGAAAATATGCTCATAAACGCGACATAAGCAAGCAATACATCTTGCAAATTCGCACATTAAAGATCCTCAATTTTGCAACCTATAGATCTTGCAAAACAAGTAAACATGCCAGCAATACCAACAATATAAACTATATAGCTTCAAAAACTAAAGCACGAGAGTAATAAAGGCATAAAAAATGAACAGAGGGCAAAGTAAAAAAAGCACAATACGTTGTGTTCAGACATGGAAAAAATCAAATTACAAAATATGAGGTACTATAAAGCACTGCTCCAAACATTCTCAAAAAACAAACTATTGATGCCTACATGTGCAAGACGATCCATATGACGAAGAACCGCCATGGCGACGAGGTGGCTCAGCTTTGCGATGAGGCTGCTTAGCCTCAAGACGACATCGTTTAGCCTCGTGTTCATCTTCTAATATCTTGTCATAGTGCCATTTCATGTATAAGTAGGTTGGTTGCCACGTAAAACCCCTTCGTTCCATATGATTAAGATGCTTGGAATAGTAGCCCCTAAAATCAGTTATAAGGCCAAATTTCTCACGATCAAGCTGCACGCTCATAACAACAATATCTTGAAAATCCCTGTTGGTAGCCAACAAAATTTTCACTTCCTCTTCCAGTTGGTGAATGTGAGACCTAACAGCTTCTGACAAGTAAATCTTCTTCCTGCCAATACTCATCGTTAGGTCCCCATGACCAAAAGACTGACGAGATGATGATGGAAGGGATTAAAGTTGGTCCTTGTATTCAACACAAGCCTGTTCAAGTTGTAGCACACACAAATCAAGATGGGGTACACTCAGCATGAAGCTCTTCATTCTCACTGCGAAGCTTAGTGTTTATAGCAAATTGTTCGTCAAATTTACTTTGCCACCCTATAACACCCTAGATCCACGATCCACTTGTTGAACACAAATATTGGGTCGGATTGGGCGTGCTACCGAGAATCTAACGGATCGGATCACTCAAATGCAGTAACGAGTAAATACAATTTATGCGGAAGCAACTTGGAAAATTCAAAATCTAACTTACTATTACAATGAAAGTCTTAACAGAAGTATTTAACAAGAGTTTTAGCTAAAGTACATGCAAAAGATCTAAAGGATCCGTTCAGGACCATTTTTTACATTAATATTTTACATAACTTTTTTACATCCTAAACCAACAGATTCTAACATTCGCCCGGAATTCTTCCCCCAAAAGAAGTAAAGGCACCAGTGTACTTCACTCTAACTGTTCCGCTACACCTGTTAGGGTTATTTAAACTAGGGTAAGTTCTTGCTTAGTGAGATTCCATCGCCAATATTTACCAAGTTATATTTATTGATCACATAAAGCAAATAGCCACAAAGATCCTAACATGTAGTAAAAGGATACAGGTGAGATATGCCAAGCGCAGTCAAGTTCCTATATGACTAATGTGATTGGCATCAGGGCATAAACCCTACAGTAGTGCCCAAAGGCTATCACGATCCAGAATCCATATCCGTCAACCACACCCAATATGTTCAGTTACGAACTCGTATTAGTAACAGATGGTTATGCTAGCATACCATAAACGCCACAAGTAGCTGATCTAGTCGTACGGTCCGGTCAATACCGTTCCCCGCCTATCTAGATCAAACTCCACTTGTGTCGGGGTCCCCGATAAACACATACAAGTAATCAAATAGCACGCAGTCAAACTTAACACGGCAAGATAGAGTACAAGCCGGTCATCCATATATAATCAATAATTAATTTTGCATAGTATCATAATAAACAAGCACAGTATGATAAAGTACACGCCGTACTTAGTTATTATGAAGCAAAACAATAAACATGAAACGAACATAATATTTATAAACATTTCATGCATTATATAAAATTCTCAAATAACATGCATAAAACAGTATACAATCATAAATTTTAATTTAATCCGTGCTAGGGCGATGAAAACACTCACCTTAACAAAAGAAAAACCCTTTCTGAATTTACCACAACTCCATTGTAAATCAATCTGAAGACTTATTTTTCCTGTAATTCATTTATGAAGGGGATGATATCTTCAGTGCTGAAGAATCTCACCCCCTCTCTATTTATACCAGCTTTTAGCCTAATTTTTTTGCCGCCTTACCTGCATGAAGCGTACACGTGTCTCATTTCCATCATTTTCTTAAGCCTTTGGTTGCGACACATTTTTTTTGTCCTGACCACACCAAGCATACTTACTCCCTATGTCCCACCTCAAATTGCAAGGAATTAAATTTTTAGTCAAACTAAGAAAATTTTGACTACATATTTGAATAAATATATAAATAGTTATATTGTTGTAAATGATATCGTTGGATTCGTCATAACAAGTAATTTCTAAAAATGACTTTTTGTCTAACGATATAATACTTAGTTAAATATATTAATGGTCAAACGTGTGTGTTGCAGACCGTGATTTTTTTTTTACAATTTGAACTGGGACGGAGGGAGTATTATATTTTATTTCCTTTTTGTTATAAATTTTCTTCCGTCTCTTTTAATCATTAATCTTAGTTTTATATTTAATTTTATATTATTTTTCTATTCATTGTATTTATTCCTTTTACTTTTGTTATTATTAGTATTATTTTCTTTTTCATGATTTGAAATTGGATAGACAATTATCAATATATTGATTTCAATTTCAATTATATTATTATAATTATTTGTGTATTATACAATTTTTTTTATTATATATTAAAATTTCTTGGTGGGTTGAGTTGAAAGTTATGGAAAGTAGTCAAAGAATGTAAATAAAAGGACGTGGCTTCTGATTAAAGTTTAACTATTACATACGTACTGAATTCATTATGGTCAGGGGTTCACACACCCGGCTGTGGAACAAGAGAAATGATCACAGTCATTCAGTTATGGAAAGTTTCTCTTGCTCTCAGCTTTCTGCTCATTTTTGCTGGCCGATCAGAGAGCATTTCATCATGTTGGTCTACCAGGATTTAATCAGCGGTGATGAGCTTCTCTCGGACTCCTTTCCCTACAAGGAGCTTCACAATGACATCCTGTGGGAAGTTGAAGGACATTGGGTTAGCAAGGATGATGTCGATGTTAACATTGGTGCCAACCCTTCCGCGGAAGGTGGTGACAGTGAAGATGAGGGAGTTGATGACCAAAGTGTGAAGGTGGTTGACATTGTCGACACATTTAGACTCCAGGAGAAACCACCTTTTGACAAGAAGACCTTTGTGGCTTACATAAAGAAGTACATCAAGATCTGACTCCCAAACTTGAAGGAGAGAACCTAGAGCTCTTCAAGAAGAACATTGAGCCTGCAACCAAGTTCTTTCTCGGCCAGCTTAGCGACCTCCAATTTTTTGTTGGGGAATGATGCACGATGATGGAACCTTGGTGTTTGCCTATTACAAGGATGGAGCCACCGACCCTACTTTCCTGTACTTCGGTTTTGGCCTCAAAGAGGTTAAGTGCTAGAGAATGGATATGGACCTATAGTCTATTAATGAGGGAGAACTGTGTTTGTTAGCTTTTGTTATTTCATTTTTGATCCATTGTACTCGTATCTTGCTGAGATTTCGTCGCACTCTTTTTCTGAATGTCATTCCCGAACCTTATGAATTAGAACACTGCATTAAATTTAAAGATTCCGTTGCGTAAATTGTTTAAAAAAAAGAAGAAGATCACACTCATTATGCTTTTTCTTCAATAGCTCTAGTAGATCGTCAATACGGGACCACTTCTTATCAATAATTAGAGTCTTTTGATGAGTTTCTCTAGCCTTGTTAGAAGCAAAATTCTTTGCATCTTCTTGCTGACGAAGCATTTTGACCATACTCAGCTGTTGACGCTGAATAAGGTTGTTCTATTCAGCAATAAAAAAATCAGTTCGCAGACAGAATCTTGAGTATCCTTTAAAGTCTTCGTCCATCTAACTTCATGATAATGGATACCAAGTAACATATAATTCAGGCGAACACCCAAACATGCTGCCCATTCATAAACACGGGGAGGAAGATGGAGCTAACGCATATACACACTAACAGATTCGAGATTAACCAATCTATGAACTATATCCTTGTCCAGAGATTCAATATTATAGCTTTCGGGAACGAATTGGCTACATAGGCAGGTTGCAGAAGAAGTTGGAGATGACGAAGAAAAAATAAATTTCCATCCAAGGCACAAGGAAATAGATTCTAGATTAAAAAATGATTAGCAGAAATAATCTCAAAATATTCCTCGGATAAGGATTGACTGGTCTCGCCCAACTAATTAGGATAAAAGTGAGATGACACATACCCAGGGCGATTATAAGTACAGTTATTAGAACCTAAATAGTTGAAGTGTTTCAAAAAAAATTGATCAAGCAACATATCAAAACCCTGCATATGAATAAATAAAATGAGAACTCCATAAAATTTTAAGCATGATTCAATGATACTAAGATAAAATAGTATATAAATACGTCAAGATATTCTTGTCAATTACAAATTAAAATCAATGGTACTAAGATCCACTAATTTTGGAAGAAGGAACAGGCGAAGTCTAAACAATGCTAGCGGTATCCTCCTTGCTCGCATCCTAGGCAAGAACCTGAGTGCTTGCCTCACCTTTAACGTTCGCATTGGCCTCAAAAATCGTGTTCATATCAGAATTAACAATAGGCTCAGAAGGCCCACAGTTGAAGGGAAAATCCTCAAAATAATCAACCCCACTTCTTAAGTTCAGCCACAGAGGGAAAGCAAGGCAGACTAGCAAGGTGAGATAGCAAGACATAAGGGTGACCACCAACAAAAATGCTACGGATAAACCCTAGTTAAGAAAATCCTTCTGTTGCACCAGCACATTCTCAGACTTAGCCAGTTTAGGCAAGTTCTTTGCTTTCACAGTAGGGTTCGACCTTCGTAGCTCGGCTAAAGCCTTGACATACCCAACTCTGCGAGCAATAGTAGAGATCTATTCAAATAAAGCACAAAAGGACTTTGTCTTCACCAAATGATCAATAAGAACATGGGGATACCCATAAGAAGCTGGATCATTAGTCCACATCTCTTCCAACTCGAACCGCAATTGAGCTGTTTCCCTCTCCGCAGCTAAAGCACACTCTTCAGCCGCCTGTGCAAGTTTTTTGGCATCACCAACAGAGGCAATCAATGTGATACCCTTCGCTTCAGCTGCCTGCCATTTCTCCGGGACCGAACCGTCCCCTTTGGAAAACTCAGCAACCAATTGGCTGACGAGCTGTAAAGTTTTACCAACCTGATTTTCAAAGGTATAAAGATAAGCATGACGATTAGATGTCATCATAAGGAAATGCAAAATTAAAACACACATAGGTATTTGAGGACAAAACATACCACAAACATTGTCTTATGAAGAGACATATTAGAAATGGTAGCAGGAATAGTTTCTTCCACCATCAAATCACGCTTTCTTGGTGGGGGCTTAGAGTGGGAATAACTAGTGAGCCCTTTTTTCTGAGAAGGCTTTGAAATGTTGGAGGTCCTATCCATTTGCTTTTTGTTCTTTCTTCTACGAGAAGAGTCATGAGTATTATGGGTAGCGATCTCCCTAACTTCCATAGAGTTAGCCTCAAAATTTTTTAGCTGGAAGCCAGCTTTGGTCCCTTTGTCTGAAGAGACAATAGTTGAAATGTTTTCATGGTTTTCAACAACCATGTCTTCAAGCTGTTCGTCTTCATCATCGGAGAAGAAAGTTTTATTAACGGGACTCTTGGTCAAATCCATATCTGTAATTTCACCTATAAAGTCAAATGAGCACAAACAACAAGACAATAGGAACAGTCAGAGATAAATAAATAGGACAAAAAAGAAAACAACAAAATAGTGACAAGCAAACATCTTCGCTCAGAGTGTCAGCATTGCAAAGAAATATTGAATGTTCACGGAGTTTCAAAACAACCTCGGACTCAGCGGTAAGGCGAGCCCCATCCTTACAAAGTTTTGATTTAGGAACGTTGGAATTCCAAACTGGAAAAGGTTGTTGATTCTCATTACCAGATTTAAAAAAGATTTTTTTACGCCACACCCCACGGTTATTAGGGAATTCACTAACGAACTCAACTGTGGGAATGACTGAGTAAAAGGTGAATTCATCAGACGAATTCTTCACATTGCGAAGCCGATAAAGGCTAGAAAATAGGTTAATGAAAAAGGAACTTTGGCCACTTCGCACACATGGTATAATACATCAAAATTTGAAATAGCTTTAGGATGGAGTTGAGATAAGGTGACCCGATAATGGGAGAGTAAGTATAGTATTTGTTCGGGTAAAGAAAAAACTAACCCAAACGTAAGATAGTCTAAGTAATAGGAGATAAGGCCAGAGGGAGGGTTACGAACACTTTCAGAAACCTTGGGGCTCTAAGTTCATGCGAAGATAAAAATGGATAATTATCCTTAATATTTTCTAAGTAGTAATCAGAGAGAATACTGCTAACGATGGAAGAACCGACGGGATGGTCGGAATCCTCCCCGGAATTGACATTGTCAACAGGGACTTCTTCTATGGACTGTTCAACAAGGTTAGAGAAAGATATTGAACTGGGGAGAACTCCTAAGATCCAGATAAAAACTAATCAATTAAAAGTTACAGAGAGCAAAAAGGGTATATTCTGGCAAAAGTTGAAGAAAAAACAGAGTATACCAAATAGAAAGACAGAGAAGAAGAAACCTAATCGAAAAATACCTAGATTAAGGTTGGAAAAGAAAGCTACTATTGTAGAGATGAGCCACAAACACACAAGTAAGTATCGCTCTATAGATAAGGAAGATCAAAAATAGAAAAACTTACGGTTTGATGAACACCGGCGAAGAACTGGAGCAATAAAATAGAGAGAAGAAATGATGAAGAATAAAAATGGGTTACGCAATTAAGTTACAAAATTAAAAAGGTAGGAGACGTCAAATTGGACAAGGTAATGATTACTGTTTGCAAAAAAACAAATCATCATTTTAAGAATACGAGAAGCCGGCAGAATATAAATACACGCAATGCACTAAATACTGACAAAATCAAATCATCAAAATCGAAGAATTTATAAAGGGGAAGACAAAGCGGCATGAGAGAGAATTTTGGAAAAATACAACGAATAAGGAGGGAGAAACCTCGCAGAATCTCAAACGGCTAAGTTTGTTACAAGGACAACAGTAAGGAGAAAATTTGAATTCGAAATTCAAAATTCAAGAGCGAAAACACAAACAACATAGTATTACTGGCCACGATGCAACTAATACTCCGTGAAGACAATGTTAGATGTATTAAAAACGAACATGTTGATACAACTTTAGGAGTTCGTAAAAACAACAATTCAAATACATACTGCAAAAATAGAAAGTCATCGCAATGAATCTACTAAACTTCATGGCTAGGGGGAGACTTATAGTGTATACATATCCCATAATCTAGAGGTCGTTAGCCTTTAGGCCCACCCCAATACTCAACTGTGAAATCCAATGATCACATCATCGACGAATAGAGGAAGGCGGAGCCTTGTCTGAAAGTAGGACACGCACCGATAAAGGCGGAACCACGTCTGGTGGGTTAACCACAAACTGATATTGTAGGAACAATGATGCAACCCACGATCTTAGACGCAAGCGATACGAAACCACGATTGCAGACATGCATAAATAAAGGGAGACTAGCACTGAAGAAGGTATTGAATCTAGACTAGAAAATTCTAATTCTCTAAGGAAAAGACTGACTTGATCGTCAAAGCATTTTCCCTGAAATCACTTCCGCTATCTGTTTTAGAGGAATCGGTATTTAGCGGTGAACGACAAGGACTTTACTTGGTTGGATTATCACATCAAATAAAAATGGAACTTATTGAGTAAGACAAAGTCATGTGCGAGACAATCTCACAGTGAGATCAATGATTAATGTGTAATATTATGAAGTTTCAAAAGGGATGAGGTTCCAAATATAATTTAATAAATTTTGGAAGAGGAAGGAGGGATTGATTGCAAATACCACTTTTTGGGGTTGCTGGGTATAAATAATTGGGGAATTAATGATTTCAGATCATAAGAATTTTGCGGGTCAAGAATCCGAGTCGGAGAAATTCACGGATCAATTTTTCCTTCATTTTCATGCAAGACGCGATATTTTACTGCCAGACTTGATTTTTCATTTTCAGTCCTTGATTTTTCAACCAAATCTTGTAATGTTATGTTAAAAGTCCCATTTTCACTACAACAATGTGTTTTAAAAATAAATTTTGATGTTATAGTGCAAAATCTTGTGTTTTTATGTTATATTTTCTACAATTTAATTATTTTTATGCTAGTTTGAAATATTTTAGTATCTTATTTTTGAAGTTTTAACTTTTATTTTCCTTTTAATTGATGTGTTTGTTTTACAAAATGTCATTTAAAAAATTAATATTGACATTTCTATTTTGAAATATATTTTTGATGACTTCTTAATGTTTTAGTAGATTGAATTATTTTTTATAAATTTTAAATTGATGTTTTATTTTTAATGATGCCAATGTCACATTTTGGTAGATATTTTGATGTTTTGTTATCATGCGTATTTTTATTCAATATATGCCTTGATGTTACTTTGAATTAATTTTTATATTTTTATATTGATGTTTACTTTCAAAAATATTTTGATCACATTTTGGTGCATACTTTGATGTTTTAAAATTTGGTTGTTCTTTTATTTGATATTTGACAATTTTAATTAATATTTTACTTTTATTAATTTAATTTTTAACTATAGGAATTATATGTTTATATATTTGATATTTTAATATTTTAATGCATGTTTTTAATAGTTTCATTCATTTAATTAGTATTTTTATTTAATGCTTAACTATTTAAATTTAGATGTGTATTTTTAGCTTTTTATATGATGTTTAAATTTTTTACATGTATTAATAACATTTTCATTTGATTTTTAATTATTTTCATATGATTCTTAACTATTTAAATCGTGATGTGTAATTTTTGTGTTTTTATTTGATGTTTTACCCATTTTAACTTGATATTTTTTATAATTAAAACTCACCAATGATGAGGGGGTAATTTTATAACTTGATGTTAATTTTTGTTATTTATTTATGATGTTCAGATATTTATTAAAGTTTTAATATTTATTTTTTAAATTTATTATACATTTAATATTTTTATTTGATGTTTAACCTTTTAATTTGAGGTTTTATTATTTTTATTTAATTTTAAAATATTTAATATAATCTTGTTACTCTAAGAACTGGACGAATATTCATGAAGGGATTGAATGTTGTTGGGACGGATAACAGGCTGAATTTTAAAATCCATTTTCAGCCCATTACAACGAATGACGGCCTTTGAGGTTCAATCTTCCTCAACCTGCAGGATGCACCTTCCTCAACCGCATGATGCACCTTCCTCGACCTGCCAGCGCTGCAAAATTTGACATCTTTGTCTCCGGCAAGAATAGAAGAATTATTAAGCGTCTCTGGTGTCGTTCATTAATCGTTCAGCGTCTCCGCCATCATCCATCAAACCTATAGCGAGATGAAACCCAATGAAAATTCAGTGGTTCATCAATCATTGAAAGTCTTGTATGAACCCGACAATGATTCCCTTACAAAATCCCAGCGATATTTCTTCTAGAAATTGGGTTCACATTTCGATCTATGGTCCTCCTAACGGTGAATCGACAAAATTTGATGGTGAAAAGGCCGGAGAGTGTCGCGAGGAAACTGATCTAGGCTTGGAAGCACCGCTGGTAAACTGGACTTGGTCGAAAATCATTGCAGTGGGGGAGAGGGGCGAACTATTTTTCATTTATTGCATTTCCATCCCTGTGGTTTGGCATTTATTTTAAATGCTACTCCGAATAATGTTTAATTACGTGTTGACCCCCAAATTTGAAAACAATCTCTTTTATATTTTCCTTGTTTGTGTTTAGTGTCTGGTCTAGTCATAAGACGGTCTCGCAGGAGATGTACTCATTGAGGAAATAACTCCTTATTTTGGCCACATGTTTACCAATAAAAGTACTATAGGATATGTGTACTGACTCGTAAATAAAACAACTAGCAACTTGATCATGAATAAAAAAAAGATAAAAGTTCTATCATTCAAGCACCTATGGTCTTAGTAATTATCTTTAAAAAAAATCTGTGTTAAATTGGAGAATCACAAATACTCTCTTGATTCAATTGATTTTGACACACTTATTATTTTGGAATGTTTATTTTATTTTGACACCTTCCAACAATGGTATACTTTAAATTTATGTTAACCATTCATTTTACATTTTCAATTTGCACCACACAATTAGTATAAGAAAAAAAATTGTGTTAAAAAGTGAATTGACAAAAATTAATGAAAAAATGGAATAGGTTAATTGCTTTCCCAGATGTTCTTGAAGATCAATCTTTCCATTTACCTTCTACATGTTATTTTTGTAAATGCAGCGCTGAGGATATCCATATTGCTTTAATAGTTGCACTTTCACCCCACAAATTTGGATCGAAGTTAATAAAACTTTCAGTCTTTTATCCCAAAATGTGATTATCTGTGGGATAGATACTATTATTATTGGATGTGCATACAACAAAAAAACCAATAATCTTACCAAGTATTGTAGTCTGGCATATTTGGTGCTCCTCGAACAAAAATTTCTTTGAAGCTTTTATATCTGAGGGTTATCTACTGTTCAGACAAATTTTACTGCTTGTTATGTTGCAGATTTTTTAGTAAAGCTGGCGAGTTCTACACAGGTAAATTTAACATTTGTATTTACAGGTTTGCCTAAGAAAATCCAGGCTCAAATCCGACTAGAAGCAGAATGCCTACCATATGTTAGAGATTTCAGATAGAAACAATTGTAACAATTTTCTCTTTGTACTAAATTTTTCCATGAAAGAACCTTTTCTCGAGGTAAGGGCCCCTCGTTTTTTTTGCCTATTAATTTTATTAATAAACATATAGGGTTCCGACAAACCCAAACATAACAAGTGGTATTCCTTAAAAAATAAAAATAAAATCAAACCATAAAACACATGCAATACTAGTAAAGTCTTTAGAAAGATTTAATGTAATAAAATATGAAACTACATTTAAAATCTGAAACTACATTGTTATAAGTAAAAGGATGTAGTTACTTGAAACATAATGATAACATAAACACTTAAGAAATTTAGTATTACAATACAAGCAATTGCATAACTTCTAATATATCACCAATGTAATAATTTGTGAAATAATATAGGTATAATTTATTTTATAATGTTCTCGATAGCAAGTAATGTAACTTATGATGTGGGAAATTCCCTTTGATTGATGATAGTTCTCGAAATCAACTATGACAAGTCCCAATTTCTTCGAGTACCTGCAAAAGTTTCTGGGGTAGGCTCCGTGAAGGAAGTTTTGACGCTTAAATTAGTATTGTTCTTCCTTGGATATTTTTTGGAAGTAGAAGTTACTTCCTTTGTTCAGTCTACTCTATCCTTATTTGTAGGGTATTAATCGTGAGATCGTGGTCTGCTTATTGTGCTTCATTATGTTAATTAGATCGTGGTCTAGCTGAGAGTATCGTGGATAGCAGTTCTTTTCTGTTATTCCTGCGGTCGGTTGGTTTATGATGTCTTGTCCTTGTTGTCCTTTGTGGATTTAGTAAACCGGTCTGGTTCAACAAAGTGCCTGTTTCGCTTCCTTAGTTTAGATTAACTGGAACTGGGTATGTCATATATATACACCATTATCCCTCCAGCCACAAAATCATGAGAACCAGAGTGTAGGGTGGTTTGTTTTGTGATGTGAGCGATGTAATTGTTTTTTCAACTGAAGTGAATAGAGATAGAGAAAATATACATTAAATCATTAAGGCAGTATGATGGTAGTGAAGCTGAAAATGACTTCATGGGTAAAAGACATTAAAAATTCAAAAGCTTTTTAGTTTAAAAGACATTAAAAATGTAAATTTGTGACAATCGATTAACATTCCTTTAATTTTGGGAAACGGTTAGTAATGTCCCAAAAAATGAGGGTAAAACTAACGTATTAGTGGAATGATACACATAGTAATCATTACGAAGCGTGTTTTCCAAAATTAACATGTGATAACTCTAATTCTTAACTGGCACAAGTTATTGGTTGCCCCAAAAAGGTGAGTTTTCAGAAAAGTGACTTTATCGATTTGAATTCGTTGGTGCTTCTCTAAAAGCAATTGTGCGTCGGACTAACTTTCTTTGTTTCTTTTATATCTCTTTAGGGTTATCTTCGTGAAAGATTACTGAGTGGAGGTAAGTTACCTTTCTAAAACTTCCTATTTAAAAAATATGGTAGTTGTGTGCACCGAGTCTTCGTCCTCCACGACCAATCCTAATGTAAGTTGCGGTGAGACAATTCACATTGAGGTGCACGTTGGTGATGAGTTAGTCACCCGAGAAGATAAAGTGGGGAAGAAAGGGGTGCGGAAGTAGTTGTTGACGGTGATAGTGTTCTTCCTAAAAATGACATTGTCACCCTGACTATGCATCACTCTTTTCTAAATGATTATGAGATTAGAATACCAGGTGTAGGCAAGAGAGTGTGGGACCCTTCTGCAAAGTATTTCGGTGTGTATGAACATCATTGTTGTACCGGCTAACCTTGCTCATCCCAGATTTTATCTTGGGCGTGTTGGAGACTTATAGTGTTGCTCTTGCCCAATTTCATCCTCGGGGTGAGCCAATGGTTGTTTGGTTCAAGGAAGTGTGCATGAGGGTCGACAAACAGTTTAAGGTAGATTTGGTTTCTGGATTTATCAACTATGAAGATTGAAAAGTAGTGGAGATTGTTTCACTTTCTACCCAGGTATACCCGGGGTTTGGGTTGTGCTTCCCAAACAACGATGGGGTTTTGAATAATAAGTATATGTTTTTCAAGTTCACTGATGGAAAATATATACCCCATTCGAACGATGTTTTGTCTGGTGAGAACCCGAGTGCCATTGGAAACTCGGGCCCTTGCGACCAAAGATAAGGTTTATATTGTCGTTCCCTTACTTACTTCTAACTACTAAACAATTAATAGTGGAAAGTTAGGGTGTGGTAAACAGAGACTTAGGGGTTCAAAGGATAACTTTGCAAAGTTCACACAAGGGGGTTACCCCAAAGTGTTAGGAGCAGGAAACATGGTTTTTTTTGTTGAAATAGTTAAGCTAATAAACTACAAGCATAAACTAAAAACATGAGACATATATAATGAGAATGGTCTTGGGAGCATTTTCATCACGCTATTGTTTAATAGACAATGATCCTCGAAATCTATTCACATATTTACGATAAACTATTTTATGCTTTATCACTCAATGAGGAGGGTTCACTCATCAGAAACTCCCACGATGACTAACATCCTGATTCTGCCCCTCATCAAACTCTCACCTCCACCCTTTGTAGCTAGAAGGGCGCTAAAAACAGGAAAAAGAAGAAAAATGGGGCGCCCTTCTCTCATCACCATCGAAAATAATTTTCTTCAATTCTACTTTGAATTCACCGATGGATCATGGTAAAACGGATTCTCTCTTGGATTCTGATTAAAACCATGCAAAATTTGTAAGTTTTTCGTGGTCTAATTTTTCACAAGAGAGGCTTTCTGAGATCTAGGTTTTGCGATTTCAATCTGATCAGTTTTTTCACCATCTAAATTGATTGGATTCCAGCGGCAACATCATTTTATCATCGGCAACAACGTTTGAATTCTAGTGACAGCAGCATTTTCTCAATTTCCGATCAGTCACAAAATCCTAGCGGCAATCCCTTTGGTCTAATACTGATCAGGTTTTGATTTTCTGGAAAGTGTTCAGTTTTTGGAGATTATTTCATCATCAGCAGTGGCGGAACCAGGTCAGTATTTTAGGGGAGATGATTTACACTGGCAAAAAATAATAATTTTGGACGCTAAATTAAACTGGTAATTTTTTCCGGACACTGAATTACACTAAATTTATTTTTTCTAAAAATTTAATTCGACATATTCAAACAAAATCCGCTTAAATAATGAAGTGGGTATAAAATAATCCAAATTTTACAAATGCGACAAATCACACTTACAATTATTTTATCTTATTAATTAATGAATTTAAAATAACATAAATAAGATTCTAAAAATAAAATTAGTGAGCAAATCACACATATGAATAAATTTATACCTAATTGAAATAAATTTATGACTAGAATTAATTAAATAATTTAATAACTTGATAGGGGAAAATGGGTAAAAATCAACCGAACAGATGAAAGAGTCAATACCTGTAATTCCTTTTGCATTGTCATATCTAAGTACGGTTTTTCTAAGTCGTGTA